>JAHHFK020004070.1:0-112901 GCA_024533555.2 Aedes koreicus | reverse complement strand
TTGTTTGAATTTATATGCTTTATTTGCATGATTTTGGAGGATGACAGAAACTTGCGCCAATTCAATTCATTGATTATGACAATTTGAAGCATTCGAGATTAATACCGCACACTTCCAAGGATTGACCTTGTGATTTATTGATTGTTATGTCACCATGACCATGCAAGGCGAACCGGAAGATGTATTCGTTAAAACTCGAAAGGTAAATCGTTTGAAATAAGTGGAATTCTTGGATTGAGCACTTCATCGCCCTTGAATTTGCCTTTGAGTAGCATTGCTTGAATGACATGATTCTTGAGTTGTTATCGACAATTTCGGATGATTGAGGTTCCGGAGCATGATGATAACATATCCAATCTTCAGTCTTAAATTATATGGTGGTAACCCTGGTTAATCCAATGAATTCAGGAATTCTGTTGGATAAATGGTTACTTCGTCCGGATTAGTCATAAAATCAATTAAGTTGAATGAACGTTATTGTCCAGGAATTGCATTTTGAATTACGCAATTCAAATCCTCGACATCCTTATTTTTCGTTGCCAAAATTTGCACGTGCACTTAAGCAATCGTGGTTCTCATAATTTTGGACGATGTTTGGGAAAACACTCGTAATGAGTTCCTCTTTCGTCGTTGTGAAATGGCAGACATACGGCGGGAACGAAATCAATCCATTGCCAATCGCCAACAATTGATTCGAGAAAATACCGGCAGACGGATCGTTTTGCAAGGCAATTCGCATATTTGTCGTCAACTGTAGCTTCTTTACAGATCGCCCCAAATACGAAAGCTTAAGGCGTGTGGAATGGCAGGTAGTGTTTGTCGAAAATCAACTGGCAACAAAATCATTGCACCTCCAAAAAGTCTCGAATTACTGCGCAGATCTTGCATAGTTCCATCGAGTGCTATTGTGCATTCGTCCCAGATGATGATCTTACAACACTGCAACACTTTCGTCATTGCCGAATGCTTCGAAATGTTGCATGTCGGTTCGTCAGTCAGTTGGAGATTCAACGGCAGCTTCAACGCAGAATGAGCCTTTCGACCGCCTTCCAACAATGTGGCTGCAATTCCTGAAGAGGCAACCCCAGCGCAATATCTGTTCTTGAGCGAACCGAAGCCAATAGTAATGAAATAAGGTACTTTTCGCTAGTTCCGCCAGGTGTATCGATGAAGAAAATGCCTCCAATTTCGGTTGTCAATCGTTTTCATCAAAGTGTCGTAATCGTCCTCTTGCTGAAGAGTCAACAACGGTACGTTTGTTCGAACCACTTGTCTTAAAGCGTCATGATCGTATTCTCGTTCATGCTCCAACTCTTTTCCCCCCCTCACCTCCCCCCCCTCCCCTATTTCACCCACCCACCTCTTTTTTTTCCCCTCCTTATAAATAAAATACACGTTTCCCACTTCAATCCCACATTTTTCCTTTCCTCCCTCCCATCTTCCACCACCAAACATCATTCTCTACCCAAATCATTAACCCAAATATGAGTGAACTTTACCCATAATTGCGGAAAAGTGCACATACTCATTTTATGGGTGAAGTCGCTAGCCCATATTTGAGTACACATGGTGAACTAACAATATAGGTAACGTTGACTTATTTATGGGTAGCCAGTTTAAAGTAAATTTCACGCATATTTAGGTAAATCTAAAAAATTATTTTGAAATTAGACGCAAATATGGTTATATTTCTCAAATTAAATTTCGTGAAATTTTCTGATGACAAATTAAATAATCGGTAATCTTTTATTCAATTTGTTTTTTTTATCAATTATACAGCACAAATATATCATTTGCTCTTCAATTGGACGAACTTCTGATGATCAATTTCATAACTAGCAATGCAAATATTGCCGAGAAGTGATGAAGAAGAAATGATTAACAGTAGGTCAAAACAATTATTGATCGAATGGTAGAACCCATCAGGTTAGAAAAGATGAACGGCATTACTTTTTTAAGATTTTGTGATTCCTCCCACTCCTCCTCATCCTGCTGTTGGCAGTGTATTCCTGTGCAAAACTCCAAGGTCACAACTCTGTCAAAAGCAACTATTCACCGTTTAATTTTCGGAACGAATCCGGATCCAAATGTTTTTTTTTAGCTCTTCCATCTTCTACTCCGCAATTTCAACTTCCGTGATGGACCTCAATGGCACGATGAACCTACTCGATCCAAAACCACACAATTTTTTTTTATACATACATAATTTATCTTTACACAATAACCCCAATACCCACTCTCTCTACCATATTAATATCCATCCCCTTCTACAATACATTTTTATATTCATCGACAAAAACCAAACATATATATCACAAATTATTTTCTTTTATTTCTCTTTTCTCTCATTTTATTTATTTTTTTTTTTCTTTAATAATTTCCCTCCCCCACAAAAAAAAAAACAGGCAACGTAAATCGGACGATCCGTCCTCAAATTATGACCGGTCCTAGGTACGTATGCCACTCTGTTTATATACATAGATTGATACAGTATCATTCCATTAAAGCTAAAGTTTTGAAGATTTGAGCACATTTATTAAGTGGGTCATTCTACCCCACCAGTACATTTGGTACTGTTCTCCCCTACATAATTAAAAACTGGATATCTGTACCTATCATTTGATACCAACAGAATCGGGGAATCGATCAAAAATTGAGTTTTTGAGACCAGTTGGGGTCAAAAACGTATGTAAAGAAAGTAATCAAAAATCACGCAAGTAATCATAAGTAATCACCAAGTAATCATGATTAATCCTGAGTTATCACGAATAATCATGAGTAATCATAACTCATTAGCAGTAATCACAATAATCTTTATAATCTCTGAGTAATCAGAGTAATTTTGGGCGAAGTGGCAAGTAATCAATGCTGTTGGAAACCCCTTGGTTGAAACAAAAACCCTTGATTCATGCATTTGCTACGTAAATGTGCAAATTAAAATTAAATTTTTTTTTTTTTTTTCTTTTCATTATGTTTTGCTTAATAAAATACTGTTATCGTTTCGGTTTAGGTCAGAAATAAGTCGCAAGCAATGATTGATTTCATCATTGGTCCTTAAGTTATAAATAGTGTCTGAAGTAGTGTACTGTATAGCACGTCAGATGCGCATAACTTCCGACATTATATATAATTTATAGAACAGTGTAAAATCGAATGTCATTTAATTTAGTCTCTAACTGTTAACTGGTTTGATTACCATTGATTCCTTATGATTACATATGATAACTAATGATAATTTATGATTAATTTCCGCCTGATTATTGTGATTACTTATGATTACTAATGATTGTAAAAGATTACTTATGATTATTTATGATTAGTTATGCTTAATTATGATTACTCCTGATTATTTTGATAACCTTCCATTAAATGATTGCGGGATTTGCGGGATTAAAAGTAATCTCTGAATACTTATTGAAAACCCCTTGGTTTAAACTATCTTAAAATTCGAGATTGTTACCGCAGACTAACTTCCTCCATTTTGGAGCTGGTACAATACCCATAAAATTGCAATCAACATCATCACCAACTCCAACACATCTCCCACAAACTCTCAAAAACAAAACGTTCCGTGAACGTATTCCACGGGTCAAAAAATAAATATTCGTCCCATCAAACACAGCGTCAAAATTTGCTCAAAATAAACCTAACGAACCGACTTCAACTAAGAAAACCGGCATGGTGCGAATAAACCAATTCACACAAAGACAATCGAGCGAAACGATTTGAACGCGCGCCTGATTCCTCACTCCTACGAATCATCAACCATGTAGCGCGATAGTTTTTTAGGCAGGAATATTTTACTGTAGTTTTAAGCAAACCGAACCACTAAGGTCATTTCCTTTTCCGAAACAAAATAGACCCCCCCCCCCCCCTTCGTTCTCCAACCCTTCCCTTAGGGTAATAAGGTGTGATTCTCTGTTCTTTTTTTTTCTGGAACTATGTCCATTTTCCATCTATCAAGACTGATTGTATCAGGAGATCGAAAGATTGGGTGCATCCAGCATGTACCCTCTTTCAACTTAATGCATATTTATTTTTGTAGCAATAATTCTTCTCTCGAGAGTAATCAAATTGCTCGTAGATTTTAGGTGATAATTAAACGATGAATAACTGATAGTTAGTGGAAATTTTAGTGTTTTCAGCTCTTCTCTATTTCATAAGGCATTATTGTAACTTATTTGAATCAGGTATGATTTTATGTGAATAAACGGCAATTTCGAGATTATCGAACATCGCACTAGATTGTAAGCAGGTATTCATAATTGATTTTAAAAACGAATTTCACCCTTTCCTTTCTAGCGCTGTCATTCCTCTTCCTTCTCTCTGTTAGACATAAATCGTGTATTTTAAATTAATTTATTGTGAATGAATGAAATAAAAATTGATAAAAAATAATCGTTCGATTATTTTCTGAAATTATCACGACCCTTGGCGACCAGGTTTTAAATCATTATCATCATCCTTGAATTATTAATCGCAATCACCCATTTATCCGCTTTAATCGATGTTACCCTTCCGTTTGAATTGAGGTTAAATAAATACTCCGCTATTCGTTAAGAGTTCTCATTAAGCACACTCACATCCAAATATAAACACATTTATAATCATTGACAGTTTCCAGCTAGCCAGCGTCCTTTTGACAGCGAAATAAAGCACTGCAGCTGATTATAAACAAGGGAATGGATGGCGGCATGGTTCATGATGTGATTCACATTCGAGAGGGTAGGGGAGCTTTGCATAATTTTCCGTAGAATGCGCATTAAAATTCTATTGAAATGCGCATATCAAATAAGCGGGGAATGAAATTGGAAATATGTTTTCCAATTTTTCTCCGCAATTAATAATTAACGAAGCAAAATTATTATGTGCTCCGGCGTTGAAGCCCTTCCGGCAAGGACAGCAGGTCTGATGACCGTTTCCAATGAGTGCTTATAGAAGCGTGGGCAAGAGCTGAACGTCAAGGTCAGACCAGTGGCGCGTGGGCGTCAGTTTTGTGCCGGTTGGTTGTGGACTGTATCACATTCTAGAATATTTACCATAATTATTTTTTTTCAGGGTTGCTATTTAAATTTTCATTTTGTAACCGTCACCGCTAATCAAGAAGGACCTAAGATCTAACAAACAATTGTGATTTCCAAATCCTAATTCCTAATTCCTGAGGGTGCAGAATCTAACGGGAACAACAAATATTATAATGCCAAGCTAGTCCGACACCACTACCAGAATCAGCATCCACATTGAATCCATGCCTGTCACCGTCTAATCAAAACCACAACACCATCCAAACTCGAACGTGTTAGATTTCCCAGAGCTCCCGAGCCGAAATCCGTTTCCCAGTTATTTCTCATCGCACGGTGCACCAGTCAGTGCACAAATTTCCTCGCATCATAACATTACGGAGCCCGTGTTATACAAACTCCCCATCGCCCCTGTGAGCAATAACAAAAATAGTAATAATTATTATTGTTATTATTACTGCTCGAGGCCACCGCCAATCTCCGCTTGGCTTGGTGACATCCACCAGAAATTAGATTCCCACCCAGGTCGGCTCGCACCATCCGTCCAGGGTTCCAAATAAACTGCATACTCAATGACGCGTTGAAAATAACCAAATGTATGCATGCACAATTTGTTATTTAGATTGGCTCCAGCGAATTCCAGCACAAATGAAATCACGACACGGGACGTCGCCACCGCCTGCTAGGATCCATCTGCATTAGGTTGGGAAATGTCACCACCACCGATGGACGCGACGCGTCAGAATGATGGAGCAGTAATTTTGTTTCGGTTCTTCATTCTTTCGTCGGCTGTTGGTTGCAATTGATATTCCGTGGGAACAGCGAATCGTCGAAATACTGTTGCCTCGTCGATCGATTCTGGTGCATTTCGTGGCTATTTCCCTCCAGGTGACGGGATGATTTCAATATTTGAACGAGGGTAGTTCCTGTTTTCCCGGACATCGGATGGTGACGGCGTCGCTGGGTGGGTGTTTTTAGCCAATTGGGAATTCCAAAGCTTATGCGAGAATGAGGCTAAAATTTTCTACCTAATTAGATTAGTTCATTTAAATTTTGCAATGGCATGTGCCCGGGATGCAATGTTTCGAATGGCTTGGTTCGGAATCGTTGCTTCGGGTTAGGCGGCCAGGAAGTGAACGGGGATACATCTGCATGCCGTATTTTTTGGGAATGCTAATTTCTAATTAATTATGTCAACGTTGGGAATCGTGATTAAGTGGGATTGGAAGCGTACACGCGGTCGATAGGTTATGTGTATTAATAAATTATGGATTATTGATAGTTTGCAGGGTATTTTTTGGAAGAATTAACTATGTTTGAAATTAGTTTCCTAGAATTAGGATGCGCAAAACTATTGAATTTATTGATTACGAATGATTGCAGAAATTAATACACTACAGGCTGGCAGAAATTAATATACTACAGGGCGGCAGAAAATAATGCGAAAAAATATAAGATAACTTTCAAATCCCATTTTCATCTAATTCAAGCAATAATATCAACATTTTCGAGTGCAGTTATCTTTATAAAGTCCTTTTCAACAAATTTATTCAATGTGTCTTCCATTTCTATTAATAACTTCCTCGAGCCAACGCCGAAAGCCAGAGCATGCCTTTCGGACGTAGTCCTCCGACATTGAATGCCATGTGCGTGTTATGGTTGACTTCAGGGTTTTGACACTAGAGTGTGATGTTTTGCAGGCTCGTGCTTCAACATATGCCCAAATCGAATAATCCAACGGATTAAGATCTGGACTGCTAGGCGGCCACAAATCCTTCGGCCAAAACTTCATGTTATCGTTCAACCATTGTTGGGTTCAATTGGACGTGTGACACGGCGCTCCATCCTGCTGTAGGACATCGTATTGGTCCTCGGAGAAGTTGGCCTTCACACAGGGAAGCACTTGGTCCTTTAAAATACCGATATACAGTTCGGTATTGATTTTAACTCCAGCATCAATGAAAAAAGGCGGCATTTTCAAACCGTTGGACGTCGCCAAGCCAAACATCACGCACCAGCCGGATGTTTGGTTTGAAATTTGAATTTCACTTTCTCCATTTTCTGCGGTGAAATGAACCGGTCCGTGCGGCTGTTGGCCACAGCATCGATGCTGAAAAGCTTTTCGTCGGAGAACAGGATTATCATTTTTTCCTTCTTCAACAAGGAAAGCAATCTCTTGGAACGAGTCACTCGTAATTCATTGACCCGGCCCTTAATCAAGTAGCCTTTCACTCTGGCTCTGGAAGATGCATGCAGGTCTTCTTGGATGATTCTCCGCATGGATTTCTCCGAAATATTGGCTTCCTTTGCAAGTTTTCTTATGGAACGCACCGGGTTGCGAGCAATTTTTGCACGGACCGATTTGATCACGTTCGGCGTGCGTGCAAAGCGCGGACGTCCGCTTCCCGGCCTCCGCTGCTTAAGGCCATCCTGCAGGGACTTTTTTATGCGGTAAACTGTTGCCAAATGGCACCCTATCACCTTGACAATCTCTTTCGGCTTCTTCTGGGCGAGCAACAAACTGGTGATCACTTCTTTCACGAACATTTTGACGAATTTGCAATAAAACTAATAGAATGTTTGGATGCTGCTCTTGAAAGTAAACATAAACAAATACACTTTCGACAGAAATGAGTCACAAGTCACGCGAATTAACCCAATACTCAAGTTTGAACATTATCACATTATTTTCTGCCGCACCCTGTATATGTTGAAAATGAAAGGTAACTCTTGAAATATTTCAAATACTCTTGAAATTTGGCAATACATACTGATCTTATAATACAGATGGATTATTATACCAAATGTTTGATTGTTAGGGTGTCGATTCTCTACATGGTTCTTGGTTAATTTTATTAAAAAATAACCTGATTAAAATTGCCAAATATCAACTGTTATTATCATAGCAGGTAAATAAAATATATTTTCTTATGTTATTATCGTAGCTTTTAAATTCGTGTGTTAACTTATACCTGCCAAACAAACAAAGATACAGGAGTCTTCACAATTTGCAGTCAAAATGCTGATAAGAGTCCCAGTGGCAAGTTTCTGGTGTGAACTGCCTCTTTTAACCCGATTGACCACAAGGAATCTGTGCCGGAAGAGGGCATGTTTTGCCGCGATCTGTGGGGCGCCAACAGATACAAATTTTCATCGGAACATGTTTTTCAACGGCTCAATCTTAATGAATTTTCATGAAAAGTCTACTTCCAGCCTAGAAATGAACCTATGAGCATATTGGCCATTCCAGGACAATTTGGATGCCCCGGGAGAACCCTCCAGGAGGAGACAAATGCTGATTCTCGCCGAAACATGCCTTTCGACGGCTCAAACTATATGATTTTTTTTTATAAGTAGTCTACTTCTAGCCTAGAAATGGCCCAATATTGGCCATTTCGGGACAATCCAAATGCCCCGGCGGAACCGTTTATGAGTGTACAAATACAGATTTTCACCGAAACATGCCTTTCGACGGCTCAAACTTCATGATTTTTGATGAGAAGTCTGCCTATAGCCTTGAAATAGATCAATGACCATATTGGAAATTCTGAGGCAACCCGAATACCCCGGAAAAACCCTTTAGGAGGGGACAAAAACGAATTTTCAACGAAACATGCTTTTCGACGGCTCAAATTTCATGATTTTCCATGAATAGTCTAGAAGTAGGCTTTGAAATGAGCCAATGCAAATTGTCTTTATTTACATACGAACTATGATTGGGTTATCTTGGATTGATATTTACGAAATCGATCCTTTTGATGTCGATTTTCGATTTTATAAATTGATCCTAACGACGCCAGACTTACCTGAAGTCAAAAATAGTAAGAGTATCATAGATAGTAAGAAAATAATAATTTATTGACAAAACTTCAACAGAATAAAGAGCGCGGCAAGGGTTAATGAAATCTATAAACAGGTTGCCGTAAGTAGTTTTCCCATCATATTTGGCACTGAAACTCGTGACAAATCATTATCCATCCATTCACTTGAAAAATGTGCGAAGATTGGACTGTATCAATTTTATCATGTCAAAAATTGTAACAACTGTTATTTATATTAATTGTTAACAAATATGGCCGATAATTTCTGTGTGACAGAGTCACCTGCTCCTTAATGGAAGAATGAGGTATTCCACACAGCAATTGAATACTCCATATTTGTGCATGACAACACCACAAAGTTGGATGGTGATTTTTCCAAACCATTTTTTGATTTTAGACAAGCTGA
Source organism: Aedes koreicus (assembly GCA_024533555.2). NCBI lineage: Eukaryota > Metazoa > Arthropoda > Insecta > Diptera > Culicidae > Aedes > Aedes koreicus. The sequence continues at coordinate 103,653 of JAHHFK020004070.1, read as the reverse complement.
CTACGCAGTTATCAAAAATAAGCTAAATTCTATCGATTGGCAAACTGTAAATCGCAATTTAAACCAAACGCAAGCTGTGGATACATTCTTCCAAATCATTTACAATATATTAGAGACAACAGTACCCAAGAAGCAACATAAACAATCAAATAGGTATAAAGCTCCAGTATGGTAAAAAAAACAATAACGAATCTAAAAAATAGAAAGCAAAAAGCTCATAAAGCTTACAAAAAAGACAAAATGATATGAGCTTCTCTATTTATTTGACTAAAGGGTGTTTCGATCAAAATTTGGTCGACTTAAACTTGACGCATTTCCTTTCATCGTGCATTAAACATTTTTGCACACCCCTCATTTTGAAGATGTGTGCGTGTAGCATCATGCCTCTATTTTGATTTTGAGATTAGCACTTCAGTTATCAAAATGTCGTCGAAGGAAGAGAAGCAACGCATCAAAATTTTGCACGTGCATGGCGAAAATCCAAACTACTCACACGCCAAGTTGGCGAAATTGTTGAATGTGGCTAAATCAACTGCTACCAACGTATAAAAAGTGTTTGGTGAACGTTTGTCGACAGCCAGGAAAGCTGAGTCGGAGGGAAATCGAAAGCCGGAGGCCACAGCGACGACAAAAAGAGTTGCCCTCCGTCCGAGATGTCGCAAAAAAGCTGGAAGTGGCGCCTTCAACCGTGGATTTTTTTTCTAAATTCAAACTGTCGGACTTAACGTTTCACACCTTCCTTCAAGTTTTGTACCGCTGTTATATCCACCTTATTTGATGCTGAACGCAGTTTTTCCTTGAACTGTTTTTCACTTCCAACTGTGTTTTGAGTTTTTTTGAGGTTTCTGTTTACGATTGCCCTATATTTTTCAATTGTGCGCAGTTCCGGTGATTTTGGAGGGTTTTTCTCTTTGGGTTCGATTTGCACACTATTGGTGGTATACCGTTACTGAGCCATTTTTGACTGGCAAGAAGTGAGGTCTGGCCAAAACAGCACGGAAGAACTATGTTTCTTCAAGAAAGGCATTCAGCGTTTTTGCAAGCATTCCTTTGCATAAATATCTTGGCTGATAGAGCCAGTTGTCACGAAACATTCACTTTTTAGCCCACAGGTGTAAATCGCCTGCACTGAAAATTTATTTTTGTTAATTAGTTTTCACTCGTTTCGTAAACATGGATTTTGTACATAGAACAAATGTCTCGTATATTGTAGGAAACATTCATATTGCTTTTTATCCGGTGACATGCTATCATTACACCTTTTTGTATAATGCACAAAATTAATTTCGTGAAGACCAGCCAATCTATGCTTCTTTTTAATCGTCATTTTGCATGTTAAAGTTGCTGCTGGGATGGATGGGAATAATTTATTTGTCCCAAAATAAAAATTGGAGTGCTGTTGAGAATTACAAGTTCATACTTAAAAATACAACTCATACTTTAAAAATACAACTCATACTCTAAACTTACAAGATCAAATCCCATATCAGAAACATTAAAAAAAAAAAAAAAACACTGGACAAACTCCACTTGTTTGCGCTTTTATTTCAATAACATTTCGAGTCGATACAGTAGATCTGTCAGTCAAGCATGCAACCACCAGAGAGATGTTTCTTGTTAATTTGTAACAAAATATTCGTAGCTCTTCATATTGTCTTCGTACCATGCAAGAATGTGCTTTCTATGTCAAAAAATGCTTCGTTTTCTTGACAGTTGCGTGTGTGGCATGAATTACGATGGTAGTTTCATAAAATGTACAAATCAGTGTCTTTGCAGAAAACAACGAATAAATTCGTTAGTCCTACCATCGATTTCATAATCTAAATCTATAAAAATGAATTTCTGTCTGTCTGTCTGTCTGTCTGTCTGTCTGTCTGTCTGTCTGTCTGTCTGTCTGTCTGTCTGTCTGTCTGTCTGTCTGTCTGTCTGTCTGTCTGTCTGTCTGTCTGTCTGTCTGTCTGTCTGTCTGTCTGTCTGTCTGTCTGTCTGTCTGTCTGTCTGTCTGTCTGTCTGTCTGTCTGTCTGTCTGTCTGTCTGTCTGTCTGTCTGTCTGTCTGTCTGTCTGTCTGTCTGTCTGTCTGTCTGTCTGTCTGTCTGTCTGTCTGTCTGTCTGTCTGTCTGTCTGTCTGTCTGTCTGTCTGTCTGTCTGTCTGTCTGTCTGTCTGTCTGTCTGTCTGTCTGTCTGTCTGTCTGTCTGTCTGTCTGTCTGTCTGTCTGTCTGTCTGTCTGTCTGTCTGTCTGTCTGTCTGTCTGTCTGTCTGTCTGTCTGTCTGTCTGTCTGTCTGTCTGTCTGTCTGTCTGTCTGTCTGTCTGTCTGTCTGTCTGTCTGTCTGTCTGTCTGTCTGTCTGTCTGTCTGTCTGTCTGTCTGTCTGTCTGTCTGTCTGTCTGTCTGTCTGTCTGTCTGTCTGTCTGTCTGTCTGTCTGTCTGTCTGTCTGTCTGTCTGTCTGTCTGTCTGTCTGTCTGTCTGTCTGTCTGTCTGTCTGTCTGTCTGTCTGTCTGTCTGTCTGTCTGTCTGTCTGTCTGTCTGTCTGTCTGTCTGTCTGTCTGTCTGTCTGTCTGTCTGTCTGTCTGTCTGTCTGTCTGTCTGTCTGTCTGTCTGTCTGCACCTTATAGGCTCGGAAACTACTGCACCGATCGGCGTGAAATTTTGTATGAAAGGTTCTTATGATAGGCAATGATTGCATGGTGCTTTGAGAAAACACGCTCTTCTGGAAGGGAGGGCTCCCATACAAATGAAACACAAATTTCTACCAAACATGAGAATTATGCAGGTTACTTCAACACAAAACGTAACGTAACGGGTAAGAAGCATGTTTTGATAGAAGTTTGAACCCCCGCTTATTCAAAAAAAAAAAATCGTTCGGAAAAAAAACCATAAACGTGCCAGATATATTCAATTTTCCATCGTAAAGTTGCAAGCGTAGCAGCGCACGCACCGGGATCAGCTAGTATAAACTCAAACTAATTTTCAGTGTGCCAAACCAAGTATTTTTTCGGGAACTTTGACATTTTTTTCTGCTTAAACTTATCTTGAACCTTTTCTCTTCCGGGAGCCGTATATAGACTGTTCCAGAGAGTATAAGCACACTTTCAAAATAACAAAAAAGTCTTATATTTTTTTAGTTTTAATAATTTTAATAATTTTATATGATATTTTACTCTCGTTTAATCAAAATATTTAATCATAGGCAAGACTCCTAACTTTTCCTCGAACATGACCCATTAGCTTCTGCACAGTGGTACTTCCCACCATTTTGACCACTTCCTGCCAATCTTTTTTAAATTTGTGGATGTCGTCCGCTGGTTTTATGAATTTTCGAAGCTTTGCTTTGGTTAAAGCTCAAAAAGTCTCGTTTGGCCGTGCCTCCGGGCAGTTCGGCGGATTCATGTCTTTCGGCACGAAACATACATTTTGACTTTTGTACCATTCTAAAGTGTCCTTTGCGTAATGGCATGACGCAAAATCAGGCCAAAGCACTACTTGACCTTCGTGCTGCCTGATCATCGGCAATAATCGTTTCTGGAGACATTCCTTAACGTATTTCTGAGTGTTCATCGTCTCCGTTGTGATGTACGAACTAGATGTTTTACCACACTCGCATATTGCCTGCCAAACCATAACCTTCTTACCGAATTTTTCGGTAAAAATTACCTTCTCCGTTTCGGGGATGTCTTTGTCTTCGCTTACAGTATAGAATTGTGGTCCGGGAAGCGTTTTATAATCTAGTTTCACATACATTTCATCGTCCATTATTATACACCCAGAATTTCTACACAATAACGAATCGTAGAGTTTGCGGACCAGTGGTTTCACGGACGCGGCCTGTTTTGGGTTCCTTTTGGGTTTTTTTCTGCTTCCGGTATGTTTTTAGTCCAAGTCTTTCTTTGGCACGCATGACGTTACTCGACGAGGTCCCTGGTTATTTCGCAATATCCCGAACGGAAGTCGCTGGTTTTCGCTTGTAGGCATCCCTGATCTTTTTATCGATATCCGGATTAACAGGACTGGATTCCCGACCACTCTTCGGCGCATCTTCAAACGTACACTGTTCTCTATATTTTCGAATCGCAGATCGTACCGCTCCGACGCTTACACCCTCTTCCTTGGCCAATTTTCTCAAAGAGAGTCGGCTCACAGTGAACTATTTGTGCACGATATTTTTTGGTTGTTCCGGAGTAAGACCGCGCATTTTGATAGGTAACACAAAACTGAGCTCTGTTTGATGCTATGTCATTCATAAATGTGCAAACAAAAGGACGCAGCCAAAACATGTTGAATTATTTCATTAAATTCTAAGTGACCTTTAAAATAAGGTGTGCTTATACTTTCTGGAACAGTCTATAATACTCTTGACCCGGGAGCTGCTTGAAATCAGCCATGACGCATGTTTCATCATCCATTACGACGCAAACAAACTTGGTCAACAAACTCGTGTACAACTTACGCGCTCTTCCTTTAGCTGTTGTGTTTTGCTTATCATCTCGATTTTGTGTCACTGTAACCTTATTAGTTGACAGTCCGGCTCGTTTCTTTGGTCTTTCCACTGTTTTGTGGGACTTTCCCAATTTGTTTCCGATATCTCAGATGGAGAGGTTGGAATATCGTTTTAAAATGCTGGCCACTATTCTTCCGGGCGCTGCAGCTTCCGGGTTTCGGTTTTCTCCTAATCTCGGCTTCTTGGCGGTCGTCAGACGTTCTCCGAACACTTTTATAACATTGGTCACAGTTGATTTGGCAATATGAAGTGATTTTTGCCAAGTCGGCGTGGGAATAAGTCCGCACACAGTGATCGGAAAAGCCTTCTTTCGCGGCGAAATCAATAACTCCTAAGGATTACGTTTACGAATCTTGGTGTCTTGTACAAAGTTGTACCTAAACAAGTTGCCCATCTTGTGGTGATAATTTTGTAGTTCCAAATTTGCTTTACATCAGGGTGTCTCTAAAAAATTAGTTTTTTTTTAGTATAACTTTTTTGTTTCTCATTTTGATAAAAAATGGTCTTGCAACAAAATATAGAGAACGTTATTGCGCACATTTTTGCTCAACAAAATTGTTTAATACCAAGCCAAAGCCAATTTAACACGCTACAGGCTGTTCATTCACGACTTGAGCGTCTGACGCTTGTGCACTGCTGCAGTTCAGAGCTATTTTGCTGGTGTAGATTAGGGTGTCCCTAAAAAAAACAATCTTTTCTTTATTACCTTTTAGTTTCAATTGTTAGGAAAAAAAAATCTTCAAACGAAGTGTAGAGAATTGTGTATGCATGTTTTTGCTGAACTAAGTGTTTGGGTACATTTTATTTTTCAAAGATACGGGTAATTATAACGAAAAACATGTCCAATTTTAAGCCGTCCCCGCTCATGTGCCCCATGAGTACCCGGGCGCATTTATACAGATATTTGTTCCTTGATACACAATAAAACATGAATTTAATGATTTTATGGCCAAGTCTCGCCTAAACAATCATTATGTCAAAAAAATAGAACGCATGTTTTTAGTTGAAATAACCCGTAACTTTTGAATAAGTTATATTTAACAATTTTGCTTAGCAAAAATGTGCGCTATAACGTTCTCTATAGTTTGTTGCAAGACCACCTTTTATCAAAATGAGAAACAAAAAAATTATAATAAAAAAAAAATCATTTTTCAGAGACACCCTGATGTAAAGCAGAAAAATATCTCTATCATGGTCGAATGAAGAGCTAGAAATATGGTCTTTAGCAAAATTGCTTGAAATTATATATCCTACAAACTTGCCTTTGACATTACCCTTCTATTGTGTTGCGTTCAAAAGTTGGCAACAGCGCCGCCCCTGGCGGTAAAGTTTGGAACTACAAAATTATCACCACAGGATGGACAACTTGTTTAAGTAACTAGAAAATAAGAAGAATGATTAGTAATTTCCATTTAATTCCAACTACCTTTATTGCTTATCTTGACAGATACGCGTATTTCGTCTACAATGTGCAGACTTCTTCAGTGTCGTGTACTAATACTCGACTATTAGTACACTCGAGTATTAGTACACGACACTGAAGAAGTCTGCACATTGTAGACGAAATACGCGTATCTGTCAAGATAAGCAATAAAGGTAGTTGGAATTAAATGGAAATTACTAATCATTCTTCTTATTTTCTAGTTACAGGTATTCCACTAAACAGCTCACACTCTCCATAATTCAAATTGTTTAAGTAGAACTTTGTAGAAGACAACATGATTTGGAAACGTAACCCTTAGGAGTTATTTAATTCCTGTGAAAAAAGGCTTTTCCGATCACTGTGCGGCGTGTGAATAATGGGAATTTTGCTTATGAGCGTGCAAAATTTTCATACGCTGCTCTTCTTGCTTCGACGCTATTTTTGACAACTGAATAGAAAATGGCAAAAACAAAATAGCATAGCATAGCATAAACCAGGTTGCACAATATCGTAGGTGGTACAAGCTCAGAACTGTTGTTAAGAGGGAGATGCAGCTTCATCGGTTGCTGTTACACGGAAACAAATCTGATTCAGTTTTCATGATTTGCATATCATGAAACCAGAAACTGTATTTCTTCATGAAATCATGACAGTGAATCATGAAATCATGACTACGAATGACCAAAATGACCAATATCATGATTCAGCACAACCATTTTCATGAACCAGAAATCATGACCACTACCAGCGTTACGTGTATCTGTCAAAACGTGCTCAATCATGTTTCAGTGTCGTTCGCGTTCGTGAGTGTTGAATTTTAGGTTATTTCTATTTAGAATTTCGTGCGTTCCGTTGCCATCTCGTGTCCGCTAAAGTACCGGTAAGTGAGATAAATTAACGAGCAAGAATATGAAAGAATAAGTTGTTTGCTACCGACTAAATTCAGTGCTCGTTTTTTCCGATTTTTTCCAACAGAATACCCGTTACCCATCAGGCAGTTGCCTCAATCAGCGCCGTCCAGTTTCATCTCCACTCCAAAGGTAAATGAATTGTCAAACAATTATCAATAACTTATTCTAAACAACGTATTTGAATTTGTAGACAAAGAGGGAAACAGAGATTCAAAAATAATTTCTCCAAACTCACAGCAGCCCCTCGAAAACTAGCATCAGCATCATGTTAGGGAAATGTTATTCTTTGTGTCGATGGTTAGGACTAGCGGGTGTGAAGGAGCTATTTAAGGTTTTCAAACATTCCATGATTAATTCCTTCTTCCTTTTTTTGTTTATCATGATTTGGATTCATGGTGCTAGAAAAAAAGCGCGGAATCATAAACTTTGCGCATCCACTATCATGAGCCAATTTCATGATTATCAGAACTCAAATCATGATTTGGGGAGCTGAGACTCATGATATCATGATTCCGATTCATGATCTACTCTCAGCAGTGCAATTCGTATCGCCCCGGGTGCATTAATCATATCATGACCCCAAATCATGGTGTATTTTCATAAAGTGAAAATACACTAGGCCCATGATATCATGAGTCGTTTTGACCATCTTTGGGAGCGGGTTTGTTTCCGTGTGAATAGTAATTTGACAGCAATCCCTACCTCTTAGATAAAGGGTGTGTAGAAAATGGCAAAAACAAAATAGAGTCAAAATTCCGTACGCATACACCTACAAAAAGAGGGGTGTTCAAGTGTTTTAAATGTACGTTTAAAAAAACCACATTATATTTGAGTCGATCATGATTTGACCGTTCCATCCTTAATGAACAGGGGGCGCAAGAGTAGGTGGTTTTTAAGCAAAAATTTGAACTACACAGAAAAAAAAATATGAAAATGACTTATGATGTCATCTAAAACTTCTATGAAAATATATCGACATAATTAATGGCTGAATGCAATTTTCAATTTGAAATATCGTAAATAGCTATAAACACGGCCTTTATGGAAAGCTTTATTATATTCATTACAATCTCTCAGCTTGAATTCATATTTGCAGCCAATAAAATATAGATCGACACGCTCTTATTTTTGCGTCTTGAACGCTTGAAATTTACGTGATATCAACAAAATTCAGAACCACCGATCAGTTTCTCAAGTCAAAATAAACAAGTGGTCACCGTCATGTTGTGTTTGTGCACGTTTGGTGACTCAAGCATGAAGAATTGTGAAAAACATTTTTAAAACGTACGAAAAAAATGTGTGTGACTATGGGAATCGTAGTGAGTGTACGTAGGATTTTTTGGATCACACACGAATACACCGAGACCGGCATGATTTTAAGTGCCCGTTGCCAAAAGTAAAGTCGTCTCAAACCTCAAACCTGAAAATAAGCCATCTAACTGCTGTAGCCAAATGGAATTACTTTTTTTTTAAAGGCCAATAAATAGACGGTTTTCCGAAATCAACAACTTATTCCATTCATTTTTATCAATGAAAGAAATCAAAGATCTATATTATTTCTAACTTCAAAAGATCTCAACCTTAGATTACAACATATTTTAAATTTACAGCTCATATGTAGACAGCACAAGTAAATGTATAGCTAATCTTTTTCAATGCTGTATATCTAATATCACGCGTAAATTTCTGTTGAATATAATAGAGGTAAATGTATGACATTCAAGTACTCATAATTTTTCAGGTTGACAACCGGTATAAAAAAGAAAAACGTAGTCCTTCGTTAAAAATTTGCTTAAGGCACTTGTAGGTCTGTAGATCTTATTTCCAAGTGGTTTTAAAGTCATAAAAAACTATTGATTGCAGAATTACTCCAAACATTAGAATGCATTTTGTCATAAATATTTCTAATATGTTCAGTTTGATAGAATTAAAAGTAATGATCTGCGTCATCTTATATGAAATGATAGATTTGCTGAAACCCCATGCAGTTTCATGGGGTTTAATTCATGTACATTTGAAGCAGGTATCGGTTAAATCAGGTCTGTTGTATGAAAAATTGCAAACGATTTCGTTATGCACGCTTTCTTTGACTTAAAACCGAGGGGAAATTTTACACGCGTTTTCAAATTCATTGCTTTTTCCTGTGTGAGTAAAAATCTTGGTCTGTTTTAGCTGAAATTTTTGACATCTTTTCAAATGACTTGTCAATAGTGTTTCAATTGAATCCCAAAAAGGAAACTTAATTCTTAATAACGAGATTCGTTTTACGTAAAAACTTTGTTTACAAAATCCCGGCAAAGTTCTTAGATTAAGGTTCGTGTGAACTTACTAAAAAGAAGAAAAAAAAGTACGTTCTGTGTAAATCGGTCAATAAGAAATAACTCCGCGGAAATTAATATTCATCACCTTTCCAATATCCCTAGCATGGCAGTAATCACAGTTGTCAACATTAAAGCGAACTTAAATCAACTCCATTAAGAAATGAAATTGCAGTCAAATACATTGAAGGAGACACGACTTTCAGGTTTTCTTCCCGTCGCAACGACAAATAGGAAGAAGAAGAAGAAAAAAAACTAAAGTAGAGAAAAAGTTGCACTTCTATTCAATTGTTGGCAAGTAGCATTTATCACACGAGGCCATCGCAGGGGCGGATCTCAGAATGACGAACAAAAGTAAAAAAAGAACCACAACTGCAGAGGCAAAAAAAAAATCGGCCAGCAAGTTGCATTTTCCTCCATCTCCGTTTGGGAGACCGAGCACTCGCATTTGCCAATGTGCCATTATTCTTTAATTGAAATAATGGACGAGTGAAATGTTATGGTTTAGGAAAGAATAAATGTACCGCCGCCTTCCTCGCCGCCATCATCGCTAGGAAGGGAACTGCAGTGGATTTGCAGTGGGGGAAGAAATGAAATAAAAAAAAAACTGAAATGAAAATGGAAAATCATGAGGATCCTTGGTAACGAGCGAAAAAGAATTGCAGCAGGAACTAAAGCTTCTATTATTTGCAAGAAGCGTGTTGCTTTTTTGTCGGTCAACGAAATATCGCTACAGTACTCGATGGGGAAGGAGCATATCTAAGTGGGTGATAAAGGCTATTGTGCTAACGAGAATTGAAAGGCACTGGTCGCAGGAGGAGTTTTAGATAGTTGCCGTTTTTTTTTGGTGATTCTTACACTGGAGGAAAAAATTGGAATACGTTCGAAATTTTACTTATGCCTATTTTTTCAAGCATCGGAAAATGATTAGTATAACATTAGAAATTTTTTGTATTGTTTCGAAAAAACAACTCAATACTTTTCCCAGTCTACAAATGCAAAACGAAAGAAATGAATCGCATTTGATTCGAGACATTGCACACAAAAATGCACAAGTTATTCAATGAATGATGCGGCTGGCGTTTGCTTTTATAATTATGGACCGTCAAGTGTTATTTATATTCAGCGTGGTGAGGCATCAACGTTGAAAACGTGACCGAGAGAGCACTTCGAAATCTACATAACATCTAGTGTCCATAAATCCTAAATTTTTTCCGCTCTATGACCTGCAAAAAAAACCCGAATTGTGTTGATTTGCCTCTGGGACATGGAGGAATGAAATTTCTTTTGCAAACATCATCAATTATTGTATGATTATTAATAATCTGTCACACGTAGTTGTCTTTTGACATCCTGATATTTGAGCATTGACAATCATAATAACGTTCATTTCACTGAAGGTCGAAGTAGTCTCTGCTTCATTTTTAGGAAAAAATAAGTGGTGTGTTATATCAGGGATATGATCGCAAGGTTCACGTAGGACCGCGTTGGTTTATAGTAATAATGGTAAGCGCAATAAATTTGGCATTTTGACGTAGGACTACGTCTTTGTTTTCAATAAAGGGGTACACGTTGTGAGTACGAAAATTTGGAGCGTCACGAAATATGCTTAGGTTTTGAAAGTAAATAACTAAGTCATTTCATGACCGATTTTCAAAATTTTTGCCCCGATCGATTGCAAATCTTTCTACTCATTAATTTCATAATTGAAAACTATTAATTTCAAATAAAAAACTATTGAAATTCTTATAAATATAAAAATGAATTTCTATCGAACTGACCCTTGTAGACATAGAAACTACTTAACCGACTGGCGTGAAAATTTGTATGCAGGGGCTTTTGGGACCGGGCAAGCTTCTTATGATGGTTTAAGACCCCCCTCCCCCTCTATGGAATGAGGGGCTCTCATACAAATGAAACACAACTTTCGGCATAATTCGAGAACTAATCAAGTAAATGGAACCAAATTTGACATGTGGAAGTACTTGAAGGCAAGAAATGTTTGTATGGCAGATTGAGACCGCTCCCACTCAAGTTTTATAGCGATTGAAAATACTTTTATATGACTAGATTTGGTTAAGCTTCTATATTCAACATTGAATCATGAAGATGTGTTACTCGGGCTTTCTGTTAAGGAAGTCACCGAGCTCAAATGTTTTGTTCCGGATGGAACAAACATTCCAATTGAGGATGCTGATGGTGCGATTACGGTCCATATTTGAAAATAAATTTCATCGTCACGGATGTGGCGGCTTTGAGCTGTTCCTCCTTTGAGCGGCAAGAACGTAGTTGGCGATAGAGCTCTTGGACGAACTCGACCATTTGCTCCGTGTCATAGAGCTGTCCTTCGGTGGGTGGTTGCGTGGAGGAACTACAGCTAGGATTGCACCAGCCTGGAGGAGGAGCTGGCATGGGGGCGGCGGCGGCTGCCGCGAATCGTTGCTGAACGGATGCTGACTAGCGGTTGGCATGGCGGGGATTTAATTGCAACGGCGGTAGATTTGGCACTTGGTACCGAAGCGTTGGGAAATTTTCTTCGTTGATCCGTGGGGGAGGACGACGTTGGCCAGGTCGGGACTTGGTGGACGCCTGCTTGCGGATCGCCAGAAACTCTGCACGTTTGGGACCGGTTCGATTGCTGTCTTCATGATTATCGCCACAGTTGGCGCACTTTGGAGGGGCACCTTCGTCCATCGGGGCACAATCCTTGGTGGCGTGTGCTCCGGCACACTTGCCACACCGCGGTTTCATGTGGCAGTTTCGGGTTCCGTGGCCGAACACAAGGCAGTTGCCACATTGTAGCAAATGTCAAAACAAACAACTTTGTACAACATAGCAAGCTGGTAAGATTTTAAAATGAAGGACTTTTAGTCGAAAAACGATTTTTTACTGAAATTCGGAATTATTGTAGTAGGCATGGAAGCTAAAAAAAATAATATGTTGTACAAAGTTTTTTATAATAACAATTCCTACAACTTTGCCGAACATACCACCTCACGATATTTGCTCATAAAAAAGTTAGCGTATACGCCACTCTTGCGTTTAATGCAAGAAAAAATTACTTTCATACAAATTGTAGTACAACAAGTTTGCAACAAGTTCTTAGAAGTAATCAAAGCTCTAAAACCAAAAATTTCCATTGAAAACCGCATGTCCGCTTAAAGTAGCTTACTGGACCACTGTGCACTTGCTCCTGTAACTTCACAGCCTATTGCGGCGTAACTGTTCTTAGCTATAACACTGACCCTTTCTCCAGTCTTTCTCTCTCTCTCTCTCTCTCTCTCTCTCTCTCTCTCTGTCTCCCTCTCCCTCTGTCTCCCCCCCTCTCTCTCTCTCTCTCTCTCTCTCTCTCTCTCTCTCTCTCTCTCTCTCTCTCTCTCTTGCTACTTCAAATTTCTACTCCTAATTCAAATTTCTACTCCCATATTGATGTCCCTTGCTTTTCTTGCTCCTGCTTTCCAACTGGCGCTTGCTACTTTCCTGTCTCTTCTTATTCCTTTGCTCTAGGGGTATAAACAGCGAAAACAAACTGGAAGCTTAAATGTACACTAGCGCCACTCAGTGAGCGAGTTCGAAACACATGGTACTACCATCTGAAAGGGCTTAGCCACTAGCACAAGTTTGCTGAAGAAAACATTGTCCTCTCGAGGTATAGCAATCACTCTCGCGATATAGCAATCACAAATTGGAAGGTTATATGCACACTAGAGCCACACAGTGAGCGAGTTCCGAATATATGGGACTACCACCCAGAAAGCATGGGCTACTAGCAAATATTTCCTGAAGACAGCTGTGTCCTAATTAATAAGACTCTTGTGACATTAAGTAATCTGGAATTTCATATCTGTACTAGCGCCACGTTGTGAGTGAACTGCGAACGTATTAGATCATCATCCGGAGGGACTTGGCCATTACAACGAATTTACCCAAGAAAGTAATATCGTAATTACAAGGCTCTCGAGACACAGCATAATCAAACTGAAACATCATATGCATACTAGCGCCACGTAATGAGAGAATTCCGAACATATGTGGCTACCATCTGGAAGGGCTTTGCCACTAGCACAAGTTTGATGAAGAAATCGTCCGAACTAGTAAGGCTCCCGAGATACAGCAATCACAAACTTGAAGATTATATACACACTAGCGCCGTGTAGTGACCGAACTCTGAACTTATGTGACCACCTTTAGGAAGGACTTCACCATTGGGACATGTTTACTGGAGACTGATATGTCCTAACTGAGACTCTCGAGATATCCTAGGATGAAACCAATTACCCCTTATCCCAACGCGTCACAGCACTCATATTTAGTAACTCGAAAGTAAAGTTTAGCGTTGGAATTCCAAATTAAACCGGAATCCAATGAAACAGATTTGTTGATCCAGCCCCGTACAAAAATTCAGCTGAAGACTGTAGATGTTTATCACTTGAAACAACTGACATAGACCTCCTTTCCCCCAATTCGTGAAAATCCCATAAGCTGCGGGTATCGATCTTTACGGTTTCGATATTTTCGGTCCCAATTTACCGGAAAGATCGGTACCCGACTGTATAAGGCATTTGCAATACGCTAGTGGTCATTGAAGTTGGATTAAAACTAAAAAGGGCCCCACTAAAATCGAACTAATCCCAAGTAGCAATTCAAATGCAAATTTGTTTTATTCATGTTTTATGGTAGTTTTATCAGAGCATTATGGAGTTCATCCGGTTTTATCAGGGTATTTTCCAAGTTAAGATGGTTTTAATTCATTAACAGTTCTCAAGAGTGATTAAAGAACACTTGAAGAAACCTCCATAAAACTACATCATTTATAAGTGTAATTCACCTTATCAGTAGTTTTCTAAGATACTTGATCCCCCTCTCAAGACATCGTTTCGCAACTTGCATAAAAGCTGATAAAAGTTTTGTAAAAGTTTTATGACATTCTTCTTTAAGATGAATGTATCATGGAAATGCTGCCATAAAACTCTCTTAGAACCATTTGATTTTAAATAAGAGCACATATTCTTGAGAAAGAACATTATGTGAAAAATAAACAAACTGTCACAATGGACGCCCACAGGTAGAAGAAATTAAAAACTAGAGGATCGTTCAAGCGGAAATTCAATAAAAACCTGTCCAATATATTGAACACTCCTTCATCACAGAATAACTGATCAAAACGGACTATGCGATATGCGTCCTATTTTTTGAAACGAATAAAATTAAATGGTGCAATCTGTCGCCAGTTGAAAACCGAAATGCATAACTTATGATATTTGATTTTATGCCAGTTGTGCAAGTTAAACCTAACGTCTCAGGTAGTGCGTTAGATGGCGCACCGCCGTGGAAATACAGCGCAGTACTTTTGACGTAAGGTTTAATGTGCACTACGATTGTCAAATATTATGTTAATGTTGAATTCTCCCGAGTCGTGCATTTCAGTTCCCAATAGGCTACACAATATTTATACTCGTTGCAAGCAAAAATTAGTATATCATCTGAGCGAAAATCGATTTTTCTCATGATCCGCACATTTAAACCAAAGTCGGAAGTAGTGCGCTGGAATCGCTCAGTGATCCACTACACAGTGCACTTCTTCGAACGCTAGGTTCAGCGTACAGATCAAGAGAAAAATTATCTTTCGCTCAACTGATGTTTCAGCCATCGACGCAATTTTATTATCTGTTCTTCTTCCCAAATCCATTGTTAGCATATTCAAGTTTGAGTTATTTTTAATGTTTTAATCGCCTTACGCTGGTGATTAAAAACAACAAATTATAAGCTGTAATTATGAACAACAACTATGCATAGGCACTTTTGATTTGAACGTTCACATTTTCTTTGTTTATGATGTGCCTTCTCCACAATGATTTTATGGCTATCTTACGAAAGACTTGTTTACCTTGAGCAATTCAAACAAGTTTTATTCAAGCGTTACTCCTCTTTTTCAAGAATAGAACAAGTAAAGATGAACTTATCGCGCTTCTAAAAAAATCTAGTTAGTCTTAGGCAAGATATATTAGTTTTATGTACGCTTTATGGAAGTTTCAGATAAAACCATTGAAAAAATGGCGAGCGTGGCTATTCTGGATTCCCTCGAATGGTAGCCATTTTCATATATATGCAACAAAATTCTCGTTTTTCCAATGCTACGAACAATTTCTGCTGTTTAAAAAACATTTTGAAACTTAAAATGGATTGTGGACACAATTTATTCAAGATTTAACAATTTATCAGCCTTGTCACCTAATTGTTGAATTATCAAGTATTTTTTATTTACCAAATAAATCAATGTTCTAGCAATGATTCCGTGGCGCATTAAAATTTTCGAACTTTTATGTTATAAAACACCAATAAACTGAACGTCGCATGAAAAATGTATCAATTGCAGGCAAAAAACTCATGCATTTATGGTCAATTTTACAAATAATTTACATACGTATCCACTTTGGAACATCATATGTATATCGGTTTTTTTTTTCTCTTAAAAAAGTCCCCATTCAGCAGAACGAATCCAAAAATGGAATCTTCGAAACATTTTTGTGACGAACTGGAAGTGTTTTTAAAGAGGAAAATCATAAAACTACCAAAACTTGTGGTAGTTTTATCATAGTTTTAAGCATGTCTTGCATGTCATTACAAGTATGTATCGATAAAACTATCATATTTTAAGCGAATCTTGGGAAATAGTCTTGAGAACCTCCTGTAGTATGGGCCTTTTTTAACTTATGAGGGTTTTATGGCTGTTTTATCGATGTTATGTAGAATATCTAGTTTTATGCGTGGTTTTATCAAATGAGTCTTGAGAACGTCTTCAAGTGTACCTTAAAATTGAATTTGTTACTTGGGATGCCATATCTATTGTTATGCTATAAGACATTGCTAAAGTAGCATTATTGCATTGATAATACATCAACTACATTAATACATTACTTGACAACTGTTGAAATAATGCGATCCCGCAATAATGATGTTGATGTTGGGTTGAATAATTGCAATCATATAATGCTTGTGGTTACTTGGGCTACCTAAGCTGGATTTCATTGTTGAGAAATTCGCGAAAGAAGTCGTTGTTTATGATTACAAACATACAGGTACAAACACATCTAGTACGAATACTAGACCTACTGCGATGTTTTCATCAAGTCGAGCACTTGACACTGGAGAAGCTTGTAAGTTGCAGACGAGATAGGTCAATCTACCAAGAGATAAGCTAGTGGAATTTGAAGTAATTTGCTCGCGTTTACTACTGATAGTTTTAACATGTGTTTCTTGCGATTTATTTTGAAATTGTGAACAAGTGCAGTATCAGTTTATATTTTCCTACTTTTCCAACCCAAAACTACTCTGATTGATGACTCTCAGTTACAACAAAATTAGCCACCTTCATATTAAACCATGATCGTTCCAGATCCCACTAGCAAACTTAGAAACCTTCTTGGCTTTATCACTCCTGCCAGCGTCTAGCAACACACGGGCGGCTCAGGACTGTGGTTTTACTTCTCATCATAAAATTTAATATTCATGACAAAGTGATGTTATTAAAGTTAATTACACACAGAATATGTTTTTGCGCTTGCAAGGCCCTTGTCCTGGTTGGGGCAAACATTCGTCAACCTCCTGCATGAGTTCCGTTCCATCGGATAGAAGAGCACAAACTTGTCGAGACTCCACCAACGCAACCCCACGTGCTTATTCACACGTGGAACTCTGTAGACAGATGCTTTCGAGAGGGTTCCGTTATAAATTTTCAAGATAGTATCCTTCTTGACATCAGCGTCGTCGTCGTCGTCGTTCCCGGCGACGTCATGGCAAAACTTTACACTTTGGCCTTTAAACGACGGATTGAATTTCTCCCCCCTTTTTTTCTGCAAGATAGAAGTTTTGTGTTTGAAAAGGGTCCAACGGAACCACTAGCAGGGCTAATTGACGCTCAACTGGTGGAAACTTTTGAATAATTGAAAGATTCTGCTGAGTGGGTCAAAATTCTTCGTTTTCCGCTTGATGAATAATGATTGGGAACGAAAGTTTGCGGTAGAAGTTAGACGACGTGTCAAGCAAGTGTAATTTTTAAACGATGTGGTTCGAGATAACTCAATCTTTAAATAGAACCATTGCCCATCACGTTGATAGAGGAAAGATAACACTGCGGTGGCACACAATTTTCGAACTCATCTAGCAACTTAACCCTTGCAATCCAAACAAAATCCACACTTCCTCTCCCATCCAACACAATTCGATCGACCATCAGTCAGTCATGTGTTCTTCACACAAACGCCCAGACTACAAATTCCTACATCCTGTTTTCCTTTCCAATCCCGACTGCGGAAGCAAAAGGACTACAAGATGTACAATTCAAATGTGTTCCTGCCTTGCCATATTGATCTCCATAAATTATTGTTGGATAGAATTTTACAACCAAAGGCCCATCCGGAAATCGGTCGGTGATATGTGCCTCTCTCAATGTATTTGTTCTGTCTGTTCGGAAAGTCGGTCGAAAAGTGAAGGGTTGTTTTAGATTTGTGATTCGATTGTGGCAAGGAAGGAGGGGTTTGATTTCGGCTAAAATTTGAGCTTTCCTGTAACCAATGAAAACGGAAGCTGGTGTATCGTCGGCTACGGACCTGAAATAGGGCGACCAATCAGAGTTGTGAGTTTTCGTGAGGGTTCTTTGCTGCGAAGGTTTGGACTATTGGGGGGTGATTGAAAACTGTGTTTCTAAAAACAAGTAAAGAAAATTAGCGAGAAATGAGATGCAATGCGAATTACTGTTATCTTTGGTGGCGTTTTTTTTTCCTTATTTTACGTCGGCCTATTTCCTAACATGGTGACAATCACCGACGCCAGGGAGACGACTCCACCACCTGGATCCTACCTAACGACTCATGAATATGAACCGGGACCAACGGCTTTACTTCCCTCCCGAAGGAAGACGTGACCAGATTTTTTCGCCTCAGAAAAACCACCGACGCCGACTGGGATTGAACCTAGACCCACTGGGGTGCCAAGTAGCAGTCACGCTTACCACTACACCACCGACGCCGGCTCTTTGGTGGCGTTGAAATAATTAAAATTGAACCAAATTTGTTTTTATGTAAGATGAAATTTGTTAAACTTTAGGAGGTAAAGTACGGGGAGGTACTAATACGGTGTACAATGTACAAGACAAGTGATAAAACCGATTTTTCTCTACGTTCGTGAGACGCATACTTGAGGAGGACTAGCAAGCACTTAGAGTTTTCGAACGGAAAACGGCGCACGGAAGCTGGGGCAACTTTACTCGCCATATCACACTTGAGAGGTAAGGCTGAGTCGATTTTCAAAAAAAAAAAAAAAAATAGAGAATTTGCAAATTTGCATTAGAAATAATGGTTGGAAATATTCCAAAAACCATCCCGCAAGTTTCAAATTTTTGAAAAATCGTTTAGCATGACGGATAGCGACTTAAAGTTTCATATAGGATTTTGACTTCTTCAGTATAGGAAAAAATCAGTGGGGTTGTGAATAACTCACGACCGTTTGACGAAGACTACGTTAAACCATTTGATTAGTTTCTTTAGTTTCGTAGCGGAACATTGCAACGCAGGTACTGTTCTAATTGGACGTTGGGTTAGCATATAAATAAGTGAGTAAGTATGTAGAACATTCTATGATTCGCTTCTTAGAAATTATTTGGCAGCCGTGGAAATGGATGTGTGGATTGAATGTTGGTATGATGAAAGGGCAACGGTTGTGCTGGCTGTAGTGATGGTGTTGATATGATCGACCAGCTGGAGACCATTACACTTATCGCGTTACAGATTGTTCAGGACCTGTTTGGGAATAAAAAATAAATGATGATACAGCCTCGAGTTGAAGGTTCTACTCCAGCGTCCCAACCAGTAGTTGGAAACGCATTACTTCTAGCTGCTTTCAGTTTCGCCCGATAACCACAAGCTCGCTCGACATCGGTAAATGGTCGTTTCGGAGGATTTTCTGTATGTTTGATCTTAAAAAAACGATTAGGCATCGTACTCACATTCACAGTTTCTCAAAACTTATTTTTTCCCAGAAGTAAAACTCTATCCAACGCGAATCGTTAACACAACAGAATAACTATTCATAACAGTACTCATTGGAATATGCAGTAAATGATACTTCGGAATATCATGTTCGAGAAACAAAACGTTGTCCGTGATTGGAGATTTCTTGATATTGGCTGGAACGCAACATTTTTAAAAATTTTGTAAAACCAATTGATGAATATGTACGTGAATTATTTTCATGTTTTATTTATAAAATTTTAAATACTTGGTTTCATTTGCTTCAATGGCTGTCGAGTTTTGCTAAACATTATGTTTCATTTTTGTGGGAATCTCCCCTTCCAGAAGGCGGAGGGGTCTCAAACTACCTTACAAACATTTATTTCCTTCAAAAACCTCCAGATGAAAAAATTGGTACCATTTGCTTGATTTCTTCTCGAGTTATGCAGAAATTCGTGTTTCATTTGTATGAGAGACCCCTCTTTCTGTGAGCGGAGGAGTCTCAAACCACAATAGAAACATGTTTTGCCTTCAAATACCTCCACCTGCAAAATAGGGTTTCATTTAATTAATTAGTTCTCGAGTTACGCAGACATTTGTTTTGCCTTTGTATGGAAACCCCTCTCCCGCTCCCTTCCAGATGGCGCAGGAGTCTCAAACTACCAAAGAAACATTTCTCTCCTCCAAAAACCTCCACATGCCAAATTTGGTTCCATATGCTTGATTAGTTCTCGAGTTATGCACACATTTGTGTTTCATTTGTATGAGAGCCCTCCTCTTTCAGAGGGCGGAGGGGTGTAGAGTCACCTTAGAAACATTTCTTGCCTTCAAAAACCTCTACTTGCCAAATTTGGTCCCATTTACTTGATTAGTTCTCGAGTTATGCAGAAACTTTTTTTTTTTTTTTGCCCCCCCCCCCCCCCCCACAAAAGAAGGGGGCCCCCACCACAAATTATTTTTTTTCCCCCCCCCCCCCCCCATTTGTTTCTTTTATTTATTATAATATATATTTTGAAATAAATTTTTTATTTTTTAGCCACCCCCCCCCCCAAGAAGAAGGGGGGTCCAAAAACACAACAAAAACATTTTTCCCCCAGAAAACCCCACATGCTAAATTTGGTTCCATTTGCTTGATTAGTTCTTGATATATGCAGAAACTTCTGTTTCATTTGTATGGGTTCATTACTCCAAATATTTCTATGACTCGCAAAATACTTGATCTTTCCAAAAAAGATCTAAGCATATATACTGGTCTTTTAACAGGCCATTGTCCGAGCCGCTATCACTTGAAGGTGATTGGAAAACTTCAAGATGATTCATGTCGCTTTTGTGGTATGGAAAAACTATAAGGGACAGCCCAATGGGGTTGTACGCAAAGTTGACGTAGGACTACGCAGCAATCTAATTCCCATACACGTCAGGGCCATCCGCTTATTGATTTAAGTCAGTCCTGAAAAGGGCCAAGACAACTCTATTGTACACTCTCTAGAAAGCATTTGGTGGCTCTTAATTATGATACGGCCCCAGTTGTATTTTCTACGATGGTTGAGAGGGCCACTATCTCTAACGCGTAGAAGATAGTTATGGATCTGTTGGTTCATTGGTTGTTCAACGCGCTTTGCCATTTACTCCGGGACGCGGCGTTTAAAGCAATGCCATGTTCAGCCGGGGCGCGGTAATGAAAATTTCAAACAGCACAAGAGAAAATGTTAACCAAATAAACTCTTTAATTGGAAAATTGATTCGGTTGTCTTGAAAAGGACGGATTTAGTTGACGGGGGAGAAACAGTTCGCGATTGAACTTGGGCTTTCTTTCTTGGTTCATCTCGTGGGATGATTGATTCTTGTCTCGTTGTCACGGGCGGCTTTTTCCCGCCAAATTATAGGCTTCAGCAGCCATGTTCCACACAGCGAGGTTGACGGAAGCATCGGCAACAACAGCCAAATGCAACAACGTCTCTCTGGGCAACGACTGCTCGCCGCAGCCAACTGCGATCCTAAGACCACTGCGCAGCTTAACGACTGTCGTAAGACTGAATCAAAATGTTCTGCTAAAAGCTATGAGGTAAAGGGGTCGGATGCTAGTGCACGAAAGAAGGCGGTACCAACGAAGGCAATGTGATACAAATTGCACCAAAGGGGACGAAATTCAGTTATTGCGCCACAATAATTAGTTTTAATTACGGCACGCTAGACGGATGATTTTCTTAACCGAAACATTTCTAATTTGCTTGCCACCGCCAGCAACTAATCCGCTATGCACAACTAGAAACTACAACGAACTCTACCACATGGTCGGTCTGAAGTGTCGCAGTTCGGTTCGAATTATCCGTTCTAGTATTTCGTTCGTTGGTTGTTCAACCTTCTTTGTCATTTACTACGGGACCCGATGTTTAATGAATGCTATGTTCAGCCGGGGCGCGGTGATTGAAATTAATTTCAAACATCACAAGAGAAAATTTCAACCAAATAAACTCTTTAGTTGGCAAACTAATTTGGTCGTCCTGAAAAGGACGGATTTAGTTGACGGGGGAGAAACAGTTCGCGATTGAACTTGGACTTTCTTTCTTGGTTCATCTCATCTTCATTGCGGGTGGCCATCTGCAGGTGACTTGGGATGATTGATTCTTGTCTCGTTGTTACGGGCGGCTTTTTCCCGCCAACTCGTAGGCTTCAGCAGCCATCTTTCTCGCAGCGAAGTTGACGGGAGCATCGGCAACAACAGCCAACTGCACCAACGCCTCTCTGGGCAGCGACTGCTCGTCCAACTGCAGATCTTACTCTGCACAGCTCCACGACCGCCGGAAAACTAATTCAAAATGCGAAGGTGTACCCGTTATATAACATTCATGGCTGCCTAGGAGACGTTCCTTACTTAAATATGAAGTCTGTGCGCGGAAAGTACTGTGTATTTGGTAAATTTACTATGAAAAATCGATATTATAAGACATCACTTCATATTTGCGTTAATTTTATTAGTTGCATGTTAAAAATCAATAGTTTGAAATATTTAAATCGAAGCGTAGAAAATGTTCCGATCGATTGGTGCAAACATTTTGGAAATCAATCGTGGAATGACTTGGTTATTAACGTTCAAAACCTATATATTTTTCGTGACGCTCCAAATTTTCGCAATTCGAACGTGTACCCCAGTATGTAGTCCTACGTCAAAAGAAGCCAACTTTGTTACCCCTCCCGCCATTTTTCATTAAAAAAAATCATTCTCCAACAAAGGCAAAAAACCCTTTTATTTTTTGAAAAAAACCCCTCTACGGTACAATTCATTCAAATTTTAACCCGTGCTGGGATAATGCTCTAAGTCAAGCGTTGACTCCTAACAATAGTGGTACGTCACCTGGATAATCAAAAAAACAATAATAACTCTCCTACAATATTCACGAGCTAAAAAAAGAAGGAGATATATCACAATAGATCTAAAAAATGGTCGCAGTGATGAAAATACCCGACAAGGAATAATAATGGGAACCTCCCTTTCTAGAGAGGGAGGGGTCTCAAACTACCATAGAAGCATTTCTTGCCTCCAAAAACTTCCGCATGCTCAATTTGGGTTCTTTTGCTTGATCAGTTCTTGAGTTGTGTAGAAAAGAGTGTTTCATTTGTATGGGAGCCCCCCTTTCCAGAGAAGGAAGGGGTCTCAAACCATCACAAGAACCTTCTCCGGCCCCAAAAACTTCTCCATACAAAATTTCACGCTAATCGGTTCATTAGTTTTTGAGCTTATGAGGTTCAGACAGACAGACAGACAGACGGACGGACAGACAGACAGACAGATAGACAGAAAGACAGTTATATATATATATATATATATATATATATATATATATATATATATATATATATATATATATATATATATATATATATATATATATATATATATATATATATATATATATATATATATATATATATATATATATATATATATATATATATATATATATAGATATACATATTTATCTATATCATCTACACATATATCTATATTATCTACATATATTTCTATATCATCTACATATATATGTCGTGTATTGTATGTATTATATGTCGTGCACTGACACGTATGGACGTTCATAACTTAAATTTGAAGTCTGTGATAGGAACGTACTGTGCATTTAGTAAACTTAGCCTGCAAAACAAAATAATTAAACATCACCGCTTATTTTGGTTATTTTCATAAGATTAAAATTGCTAACGGATAATGTTTGATAATTGAATTGATACGCGGGAAAATTTACAACCGATTTATTTGAACATCTTGAAAATGTAACCTGCATTTATTAAGTTATTAGCGTTTAATTTGTAGCGATATTTCGTGACGGTCGCTTATTTTTAGATTTTCAATTGACACCCTTCTCTTGCTGTAAGACGTAGTCTACGTCGAAATAATACTTTTAGTTCTTATTCAAAAACGCTTTATCAGCTGAACATCGGAGGAGTCTTGGAAACGCATTACACTCTTTCATGAAGTAGTTGAAACAAACGGTGCTTAATTTGAGTTTTAAATAAGAAAGTTAGTCAATTTTGAAGTGCTGTTCAATTTTGAAACAAAAATCACACCTTTCAAATTGGCACCACTGTCTAAAATTAGATGATGGAACCCGACAACAGCAATTTCACCCATCGGGATGGAGGCGCATGTTGCTGATGGAATTAAAATAATTTGAACCTGTAATATTCTTGGTGATTTTCCCGTTAAAGATGCATGGTGCCTTAAGGAACTTATTGGCAAGGGCAAGGGCTTCCTCGTGATGTTTTAATTCATTCGGGAATGGCTCAGCAGGTGGCGCTAGCATACAAATGTTTGTGTTAATTGGTTCTAAAATGGAATATCTCGAGATCCTCGCCTTATGGAAAGTTACTATCTCCAGCAGAGTAACAGTTCAGTAGGTCAAGGCCTCTCGATTGGTGAATAATAATCCAGGCGCTACCTCACAATAACCTATCGACTACTCTAGAAAAGTATCTTTTCTTTTGCGATTTATGGGTTGCAGTGGAGTTGTGAAATTCCAGTAACAAGCCATCCCGTTGCAACCCGCTCCATCGAGCAGGTTATACTGAAAGAATGAGCAGGGTTCACACTCACGTTAGCATCACGTAACTAATGGACACTTTACCTTGCATTTCTGGATACGGATTACTGTTCATATCTGATCGTTTTAAAATTGTACCCCGTGCACTTATTTTCCACGATCTTCGGTCGCTTGGTGTACCTGCGAAAAGAGCGGGCGTGGCCTTGCCTGTTTAGACGGGATTTCGAACACTGTTATAACTATGGAAGTGCATTTTGAACACACAGAGCTGACAATATGCAGATTGTAATAAGAAAAAATCATGTCCTAAAAACGACAAATAAAAAAGAGAAACATTATACAACGCATTTTCGAAGATATTTAGCTGAATTACACTTTGTACTAAAGCATCTTCATCGAATAGCTCTTGGCCCGCTTACAGTCTCTAAAAAATTAACCAAGTGCCAACAGTTCCGCCACATTTGCTCTTATCAACTGGGTTTGCTTCCAACTTGCGCAGTACTCTATTTAAATCTACGCTAAGGAACTTACCGTCACCGGAATATAGACTGTTCCGATAATTATAAATACACTAATGATTAACCGTCAATTCAAAATGTGTGCAGAATTCAACCATATTTTGGCTGCGTCCTGTTTTTTTTTCATCCAAATTGAACTGATGTTGTCATTGTTTTCAATTTTTCGCACGGAAGTTTGAACATGCGTGATTTTTCTCCCGAGCAAAAAAAAAAGGATTATGCATAAATGGTGCACCGTCAGTGCTCTTTCGATCAGAAAACTGGCTAAGGATGAAAGTGTGAGCGTCGGAGCAGTTCAACCCGCATTACGGAAGTATCAACAAAAGTGCTCTTTCGCAAATTCCTCGAGACGGGATAGAAAACCCGGTCCCGCTGATCCTACAATCGACAGAAAAGTAAGGGGCTAAAGCTCGATTCAAAGTAAATCTGGACGCAGGGTTTTATACACCACCGCGTCCCTGGTTGGAACAAAAAACGTTTGACAGGTATTTGTTGATGTTTCATTGACGAAGATATTGGTGAAAAGTTTTTCTCGATTGATCGACGCATCTCGAAATTTCGGATCATGGAACTTGAGAAAAGAAAATTAATTGTGCATAAACATCTAGACAATCCATCGTGGTCTGCCTCAAAAATAGCAAGAGTGTTAAAATTCCCCAAGTCAACGGTTTTTCTTGTAATCAAACGGTACAAGGATACTCTGAGTGTGGATAGAGCACAGCGCATCTATCATAAAAGTGGCACTAGGGACAAAGAGCTGTGGAGAAAGGTGTTGAGGTACGTGAAAGGAAACCCAGGTGTTTCCATACGTGATTTGGCAAAGAAATACGATTCCAACTTTTCCACCGTGCATAACATCCTTTCAAGAGAAGGATATAAGTCTTTTTGTGCCAGTAAACATCCGAATCGCTCCCTGAAACGAAATTTAGTGGCCAAAATGCGAGCACGATTACTATACGAACGAGTTTTGACGAATTTTGATGACTGTATTTCAATGGATGACGACATATGTCAAAATGGATTACAAACAAATCCCCGGATGAAAATTTTACCTGGCAACTGGTCGTAGAGATGTCTCTTCCAGGTATACATTTGTTTTTGCTGATAAGTTTGCGCGGAAACTAATGATTTGGCAAGAAATCTGCAGTTGAGGCCTTAAAACCAAGGTTTACATCACATCTCACACCATGACGTCAAAGGTTTACATTAATGAGTGTCTGAAAAAGCGGATTTTCCCCTTCATTCGGCAACACAAGACCAACGTTGTGTTTTGGCCGGATCTAGCCAGCTGCCACTACTCAAAGGAGGTACTAGAATGGTATGCTGCAAACAATGTTAATTTCGTCGCCAAAGAGATTAGTTCTGCGAATTGCCCTGAGTTCAGACCGATCGAAAAATATTAGGCAATCGTCAAGCGAAAACTTCGAGGATGCGGTAAAGAAGTGACAAATTTACAACAAATGCGTATGGCGAGTGGAATAACTAAGTACTGGAAACTAAGTACTTCGGTGACTAATGTTATTCGTGCCTAGGAGATAATGGGCCTGCCTACTCGTTGGAAGCAGAGGCAGCCAAAACGAAGCACCAAACAGACTGAATCTGTGAAACCCTGGGGGCTGTACGACAAACTGCTGACCAAAAAATCTGGCTGTGTTATCATGGACGATGGCACCTACATAAAAGTCGATTATAAAACATTATCGGGATCACAGTGTTACCTCGCCGAAGAAAAAGGATGCTCCTGGATCAGTGAAAGCCATTTACACCGAAAAATTCGCCAAAAAGGTAATGAAGTGGCAGGCCATATGCGGATTGCCCTGAGTTCAGACCTTTGAATGGTCAAATCTACGCGAAGGAGTGTCTGCAAAAAAGGTTGCTACCCTTGATCAAACAGCATAACAAGCCTACAATCTTTTGGCCTGATCTTGCTTCCTGTCATTACTCTAAATATGCACTAGAGTGGTACAAAAAGAACAATGTCGCATTTGTACCAATGAAGATGAATCCACCAAACTGGCAGAGATTCGCCCTATCGAAACTTTCTGGGCTTTGACGGAAGCGAAGCTGAGAAAACACATGAAACCAGTGGATAGTGCTGAAAAAATTAAGAAAGATTGGCCAAAAGTGGTAAAAATAGTAGGAAAACGCACTGTGCAGAAGCTTATGAGTAGTGCTAAGGGAAAAGTCAGAGAACTCGCCTACCCAACGAAAAATCAAGCAAATTGAAATTAAGATGGAAAGAAAACATTGTTATGTACTATGTTTGAGAATAAAATAATCAAAAATCACAGAATTTTTTTTTTTTTAATTTGAGAAAGAAAGTGTATTTATATTTTTCAAAACAGTCTATATTTCCTCACTATCGTCACAGCAACCCTACGAAATTCCTTTTTGCAATATCGAAGCTGTGGCGACAGAATATTTTCCTGAATAGTTTTCTAAAATCGTTTACTCAAAAATCAACGATCGTTAAAAATGTCATGTGATAGTAAGCAATATTTTGTCGAAATTCGGAATTGGTCTGGTCACCCTAAATCCCTTGCGCGTCGGTCGACCACATCGACCGAGTAGACTGAAGGTGAGTATTGATTCGGAAGATATCCTCCTTCCTAGCCCATTTCTTATTTGTCTTATCACCTTTGGTAGATTTGCTTTGCTTTTTCTCCTTCTTCTTCTTGTCGTCGTCAAAAGTTCGATGCGATGAAGATGTAGGAGATGAATTTATTCAAACGGGCGCAGCGGAGCAAGCCATTGAGGGAGCAGAACTTTTCCGTCCAACTTGAATGTGATTGCTTATCGTTCGAAATCCAAACAGAAATGGACAAGGGTTCGGTAGAGCAGCAGAGCAGAAGCCAAAAATAACAAAAAGAAAAAAAAAAAGAAAAACAGTATCCTTTCAATCCAATTTGATGTTTGTCAGAACATTGATACTTTGTAAACAGGGAAGGGCAGGAAAGTCTCACAGGTCAATTTTCCAATGCGACTCAGCCGGTGTAATTTGGCAGGCGATGTCGGTTCGATTGCCTTCGCAGGCTAGGATTTTTTTTCACATATCAATATGTATTTCAATCAAGTAACATGACTATTCAACAAAACATAGAAAAGTTGTTTTTTTTTTTCTTTACAAACATAACAAAAACATTGGCTTTTTTTTTATTCGACTAGAAAAAGCTGACCCGAAGAACATCTACATTCGGCTGGGATCTTTCCTGTGGGCTGAGCGTTTTTCGAGTATTCAGTCCTTTCATCTTGGCAAAGCGAGCGATTCCAAGACTTTAATACTAATAGAGTTAAATATATTCACAATTATCACAAAAGTGGAACGAGATATCAGATCCTAGCGAGGAACAAGGATGCCTTAGTGCTGCCCGTAATGCTGCTGCTGCTGCTGTTGATGAGATTGTTGCTGGTACTGAGGTGGTTGCTCTTGAGTGTACTGCACTTCAGTGTGGGAATGCTGCGGCAGTTGATGTTCTGACTGGTGGTAGTTCGATTCTGGTGCTTGATGTTGGACTGGTTCGTGCTGAACTGGCACTGGTACGAAGACCTTTTCCTTTACCGGGACGGGTACCTCCTTGGTAACGGCGAACTTCACTTCCTTGTACACCGGGACCGGGCGCTCGATATCAACCTTCACCGTGTAGGGCACGGCTTTTTCCACTGGCAGGGATAGAGGCTGGATTAGGATCACTGTTCGGGTATGTGGAAACTTTCGATGAACTTACCGGTGTATGGGACTCTCTTCTCGACAGTGTATGGTGCTGGATATGGGACCTTAACTTCGACCTTGTATGGTTTTGGGACCTCAACATGGTATGGTTTATCTACCGGAACCTTAACCTCGTACGGTACCTTCTTCTCAACGACAACGGGGTACGGCTTCTTCACTTCCACTGGATAAGGCTTCTCGACTTCGACCTTGTAGGGCCTATCGACTGGGACCTTCACCTCATAAGGGACTTTCCTGATGACTGTGTAGGGCTTTGGGACCGCGACCTCGTATTTAACTTCATAAGGGATCTAAAGAATAGGGTAGACTTTTAGTGATGCTTGTTTTCAGTTGGAGACGATAGCATACCTTCTTTTCAACAGTGTAGGGTACTGGGTATGGAACCTTAACTTCGTATGGAACCTTCTTCTCGACCAGGTATGGCTTAGGTACTGGCACTTCAACCTTGTAGGGCTTGTCGACTGGGACCTTCACCTCATAGGGAACCTTGGTGTAGACGGTGTAGGGTTCTGGGACGTATTCCTTGACCTTGACGTATTCCTTGACGGTGTATGGGACCTTCTTCTCAACCACGTAGGGCTGTGGAATGGGGACCTTCACCTCATAAGGCACCTTCTTATGGACGGTGTATGGGACGTGCTTCTCGACGGTGTACGGCACTGGGACCTTCTTCTCAATCGTCACGGTTTTGATAGGTTCCTCGTGCACTTGCGGCAATGGCTGATGCTGCTGTTGCTGTTGAGGTAGATGCACAAAGTGCTGGGAAGCACTTGGGTATTGTGGAACGTGGTGGTACTGTGTTTGTGGCTGGAAATGATGCTGTTCCGGTTCAGGGTGGGACTGATAGAAGGTCTGCTGTTGAGACTGGTGCTGGTGTTGTGGATAGTAAGCCTGCTGAGGAGCCGCTTGCTGGTGGTACTGAGGTTGCTGGGCAAAGTGGGGCTGGTACTCACTGGCTCCGTGCGACTCCTGAGCCTCATACTGCAGCTGCTGCAGCTGCTGATGCTGAAGTAGGTTTTGGTGCTGTTCCTGAGCGGCACTCCAATCGCCCAAAGAGACTCCACGCTTTTCCAGTTCCTTATCCTGTTTCTGCTCAGCTTCTACGCTTCTCTTACTAGCTGCGACGCTCTGATCCGCTGCCGCCGACTGGTCATTGCCCTCGGCAGTGGCTGCTGCCACTAGCAGCGCTAGGCAGCAGGGGATGATAATCTGTTGATAGAGGGAGAAGGGGAAGGCAGGGTTAGGTATGGAAAGAATTGGAGTTATTTTGATAATGCGGTCTTAGACGTTTGCAATAAGTCTGGTATGCTATACGACTACTTCTAGAAAATTTCCGACATGAAGGCAAATCAACTGTTCCATGCACATACTTCGATATTGTTATTTTTTACAAGAGATTTAATTCAAGTGTGATCTATGGTTAGCGACGTAAACAAAGATTTCATGAATTATGGAGAGTGTGAGCTGTTTAGTGGAATACCTGTAACTAGAAAATAAGAAGAATGATTAGTAATTTCCATTTAATTCCAACTACCTTTGTTGCTTATCTTGACAGATACGCGTATTTCGTCTACAATTTGCAGACTTCTTCAGTGTCAGTGTCAGTCGAGTATTAGTACACGACACTGAAGACGTCTTCACATTGTAGACGAAATACGCGTATCTGTCAAGATAAGCAATAAAGGTAGTTGGAATTAAATGGAAATTACTAATCATTCTTCTTATTTTCTAGTTAAAGATTTCATGGAAAATTAAGTGTACTGAATAAGAAACTGATGATTTGGCAACAAGTGTTTTTGATTGAATTAATTTCCTCGTCTTTTAGATTGTTTTTAAGTTATGGTCACTCACATATAACTATTTCATAGTAACGAAATTAACATGACTTTTTTTTAAATATTTATCTTCGATGGCAGACGTTGCCAAAGGAAAATGAGCCAGTTTTTTGTTTGTTTTTTAATGGTTGTTCTTTTGACTGAAAAGTTGATTTATGGGTATACCGACCAGAAAAAAATTAACAAAATTATATTATTTATTTGTTCTATCAGTTGAAGCAAAAAATTTTCCAGAGGTAAAAACAAATTACCAAACTATATAGATATAGATACAGTAGCGCTGAAATATCATTTTACAGTAGATTTTCAGACAAAATAAAAATGGCAACACTGCAAATCATTCCCAATATGACGTTTATTGGTTTCTTTTGTGCTTCTTTATTTGCTCGGTAAACTGGCTATGTATCAGTTCTTCAATTTTGATGTGAGTTTGATTTTTCATCTCCGTTTTGTCGGCAGTCTTTACAAATTCCACAAAATTTTTTACCCAAAGAAAATTGATTAAAAAAATTTATTTCGCAAATTTAATAGTAAAAAAAAATTTTAAAACAAAAAAAAACAAAAAAAAAAACGTGAAAACAACAATAAGAATGTTCGATTCTCCGCGTAAATCACCTCCGAGGTGGTGAGAAACCCTAAGAGCTTAAAAAATTCATTTTTTTATTTGTGCGAATTTTTTCCCAACCCTTTATTTCAAATAAAAATAAAAGTGTTATGTTTTTTTTGTATAGAAAAGCAGCTTTACAAAAATAATAGTTTGATTACTAGACTAGTAATAAATTTGTTTTTATAATTTTTGATATTCCTTTCTGGTCGGGTTCGATTGCGTGGAAGTAAAAAATCTATAGCTGTTTGTTTTTAATTTGACTAGTATTTTGTGATAAAAATTTCATCACACGTTTATAAATATAATGAATTATTTACTAGTGCCGTGATCCTTGATACAGGTTAATTTTGGCTTCGGAATTGTTGACTTATCTCGGAAACCGATTATCAAGCCTCTTATTCTATATATTCTTCCATCAACGCACTTTACTAAAGTCCGTTGAACTAAATTTTTCTTCAAATCAACCAAATGTGCTGGAAAATGATGTTTTTTTTAGTTGCCTATAATAGAACATATTTGTAAAACACAGGCAGTTTGAATGGAAAGATAGCCGATTAAAAAACTACAAGGGACAGCCCAATGAGGTTGTCCGCAAAGTTGATATAGGACTACATAGTAAAGTGAAATGGACGTCATAATCATTTGATTCATTATAAACCTAAATTAGAATTTTTACAGCAATCGTTAATCGACATGATAACCGATATGCTAAAAACTAATTCCATGTTTGAAGCTATCCAAACTGGTATTAAATTTGCCAATAATATTGTCAAGACATTGAAGTTCAGTAATGGATTTTAAGTCATTAAATATTTTAAATTGGAATGCTCGATCCATCAGAGATAACGAGGATGAGCTAATTTTTTAAGAGTTCATAACGTGCATATTGCTGTTATAACTGAGACTTATCTCAAACCTGCCCATAAGGTCAAAAAGATCCAAATTATTTTGTCTACTTTCGAAATGATCGCCTGAATGGAGCTGGTGGTGGCGTTGCCATCATTGTACATCGTATCAAACATCACATTCTTTCTTCATTTGAAACCCAAGGTTTTTGAAACTGCTCTAGTTAACAAAATTCGGCTAATTTTACTTTAGCTGCCTATTTGCCTTTCCATCCTGTCCAAGACTCTTCCGACTTCCCTCAATTCAATCTTCGTTATTGGTGTTTCAATCAACCCCTCTGGATATTCCACTCCATGGTAATTCTTTTTGATCTTGTCTGCGGCTCTCCTTTCTCCCCCCCCTTGCTTTTCTTCCCCCCTCATTTTCCTCTTTCTCCTTTTTCTTTTCCCCTGCTTTGGTCGCCCCTTCGATCCCCTCCCTTCTCCCTCCCTATTGGGTCTCGCTCTTGGCCAACTTTTTTCCTAATGTTCCATTGCAAACAAAAAATGACCAATTAATAATGCTCTTGAATCTCTGGCTTTCTCAATCCCCTCCCTCGCTTTTGGCCGCCTCTCTCGCCGTGATCCGCACTGCCCCCCTTCTCTTCCCTCATCCCTCTTTATTTTTCCCCCCTCCCCCCCCCCTTTTCCCTCTTTCCCCTCCCCCCCCCTTTCCCTCTCCCCTCCCCTTTTTTTTTTTTCTGCGCCAATGTGCGTGTTGAGTTTGCGTTCGTTTTATTTGTTATCGCGCTTTTGCGTTTGTTTTTCCTCTAAAATATATATGGGCGCGTCTATCTCAAAGCACGTGATCCCGCTATGAAAGTCATATGGCGAGATTTACAAAAACAAATTAAAAAAACGCTTCTCCTTGCCGAGCAAAAAAAATTTAAAAAAAATATGTGAAAATAGAATCCGAGTTCCAAACCTTTCTGGAAACTCTCTAAAATATTGAAAAAACCTCAAAAGCCTATACCAGCGCTTAAGGAAGGTGATAAAATTTTGCTCACAAATGCGGAAAAAAGCTCAAAAACTTGTTAAGCAGTTTGAGAGCTCCCATAATTTCAGTTTGGGTTTTACAAGTCCTATTGAGGATCAAGTTTCCAGGGAGTATCTGAATATTTTCTCACAAGAAAATATTTTTGATGATTCTTGGGGAACTGATTTGGATGAAGTAAAAACTATAACTAAAAAATTTCAAAATATGAAAGCACCAGGTGATGATGGAATTTTCTATATCCTCATCAAAAAACTCCCTGAGAGTACTTTGTCTTTCTTGGTAAAACTATTTAACAGATGTTTTCATCTGGCATACTTTCCAGATAAATGGAAAAATGCAAAAGTCGTACCTATTTTGAAGCCAGACAAAAATCCGGCTGAAGCTTCTAGCTACCGACCAATCAGTTTGCTTTCTTCAATAAGTAAGCTTTTGAAAAAATAATTTTGAATAGAATGATGCTTCACATCAATACAAACTCAATTTTTGCTGATGAACAGTTTGGATTTCGCCATGGGCATTCAACTACGCATCAACTTTTGAGAGTTACAAATTTAATTCGTTCAAACAAAGCTGAAGGCTGCTCCACTGGAGTTGCTCTTCTAGACATAGAAAAAGCATTCGACAGTGTTTGGCATGAAGGTTTGATTGCGAAACTGAAAAAGTTCAATTTTCCGCTTTATATCATGAAATTAGTTCAAAACTACTTAACTGATAGAACTTTGCAAGTAAATTATCAGAATTCTAAATCTGATCAATTGCCTGTCAGAGCTGGTGTTCCTCAAGGTAGCATTCTTGGGCCAATACTTTATAACATTTTCACTTCAGATCTCCCTGATTTACCTCAGGGCTGTCAAAAATCTTGCTTTGCTGATGACACAGGCATTTCCGCTAAAGGAAAAAGTCTTCGTGTTATATCCAGGAGGCTACAAAAAGCTTGGACATTTTTACAGATTATTTTCAAAAATGGAAGATTTCTCCTAATGCTTCCAAAACTCAACTTATAATATTCCCACACAAGCCTAGAGCTGCATTTTTGAAACCAAGTAATAGTCATATGGTCACTATGAACGGAGTTCCAATTTCTTGGTCAAATCAAGTAAAATATCTTGGACTGATACTTGATCAAAAATTAACTTTTAAAGATCACATTGAGGGCATTCAAGCCAAATGTAATAAATATATAAAATGTTTATATCCTCTTATAAACAGAAAATCCAAACTTTGTTTGAAGAACAAACTTCTAATATTCAAACAAATCTTTAGACCGGCCATGCTTTATGCTGTGCCAATATGGTCTAGTTGTTGTGCTACTAGGAAAAAAGCACTTCAAAGGATTCAGAACAAAGTTCTGAAAATGATTTTGAAGCTGCCACCCTGGTTCAGTACTATTGAATTACATAGAATTTCAAACGTTGAGACTCTAGAAGAAATGTCCAACAAAATAATTCATAATTTTAGACAAAAATCATTGCAGTCTTCAATTGCAATGATCAATTCTCTCTATAGATAAGAACTAGTTTTAAGAAATCAATAATTATTCTTACACGCAGGCAAAAGGAACCCTGTTAAAAATACTGAATAGACAAAGTAAAAATAATATTAACACAATTAGATATAAATGATAGCATATAAGGTTGAAATGTTTATTACTTAGCAGGATCACCTAGGTTAATATATGAATGTAAAATAATGTAAAAATTTGGAATAAATAAAGAGTTAAAAAAAAAAAAAAAAATAATATTTAATAACACGCCCCACATATCTTTCCTCCACACACTTTTTCCATACAAAAACACATCCAAACACAAAATACGGGGAACATTCACCTAACAAAAAACCAATATCATCACAACTCTCCCGAAAAAAAAGACCTCCCAACAATTTTTCCCTTTTCCTGCCCCCTTTTCTACATTCCCACGCCTCACTGCAGATAATTGAAATCAATAATCTGCTAATTACTGGTCATGCTAATGTTGCAACTTAATGCCTTTTCTACACACATTAGCGAAGATGATCGTGGCTGGCCTATATCGTTCATACCACTCAATCGCTTTACCGGAAGATGGCTGCCAACTAGATCACACTTATTTCACTCGTGGTTGCGCCAACAGGCAGGCTACAAATTCACCACTTGTTTGGTAACCGACTGCATAACCAATGGCTACCTAGCAACGGTTGCCTTGCCAAAGGCGATAGAGCCATCAGCTACCCTGGTCAATGGCCCCCCCCCACCCCCCCTCCCCCCTATCTTTTCTCATATAGACTCTATTTATAAATCTTCCATTTAATAAATTTACCCTGCAAATCAATTATAGGAGTTATTTTCACTAGTTGATTGCTAAAAATCAATAGTTTGGAATTAACATTAAACATAATGAGATCGACGCGTGGAAATATTTCCAATCGATTGGGCTAAATATGTTTTAAATGTTTTAAGAAACGACTGAGATATTAACGCTCAAAACCTGACCACTTTTTGTGACGGTCGGAATAGGTATTTTTAAAATTGTACCCCAGTAAAGAGAACAGAGACGTAGTCCTACGTCAAAAAAAAACTTGAGAAGTTTGGCGTTTATTTAAAATACTCTCGATTAGTTTTGGATAATTCTGTTGATTGTAATAGATAAAAGATCACAGAGCAAATAAATGAAAGCAAACATAAACGTCAGATATGTGCAGGACGCTGCAAAAATACTCAGATTTGCTTGCCTAGCACAGGAAAATCTTGTAACCAAATTTTGAATGTGATTCAGCTTAACTGGCACAATATCTCTAACTCTGTATTCCTAATTCAAAACACAAACTAATGTTTACTATAACCCTGAAAGTCACTGCAGTCCGTGAACTGCAGTCATGAATTCGAGAACATGCAAAATTACACCGTAAAAGGAATCACCTAATCATGAACTAAATAACGTTTAAATGGAAAAATCCTGAAAACGTGAACTAGTTTACGGTCCATTTTCATTTTCGGAAACGCTTTTTTTCGATGTACGTTATCTTCTGAGGTTTGTTTTGGAGCGGAAAAAAGATCCCAGGCTTAGTTTTGAGTTTTAGAGACGTAAATTTTGTTTCTTCATTGTCAAAAAATCAGTAGAGATTTTACTCGCACAGGGTTCAAAATGATAATCTCGATCGAAAGCCAATTTTATGTCCTCAAAAAATGCCTAATCAGCGCTCTTTTTACTATCCTCAACTGACAACAGTTAATGATATTGAAGAGAGTAATGAAAAAAAAATTCATACCTTTTTTACGAATTATATAATGAGAATTCACGAGTTATATAATTCCGAAGACATTCGAATTCCCATGAAGTGGAATGCCACACAGTATGCTATTGGATACTTTACAACAAGTAGCCCTCAATAAAGAACTGTGGATATACTTCAAGGAACGCTAATTTGAGTGGCTGGCAAAGCTTCGTAGGTCGGAAAAAGCCATCTCGAGAAGGAGATAATTCGTTCTTATCAGTTTGCTCTTGGTTCGGAGAATTTTGTCAGTCAGACTTCCGAGGAACATCATCTTTTATTTGGATGGTAATCATATGGATGCTGAGGGATATTAACCATAAGACATTCATCAGACCTTCGAATTGCTTATTGATAAAGCGCACCCGTTCACTTTAGAGTTCCTCTATATTATTTTTTGTATTGCTCTTTGAATGTCTAATAAAATAAGTCTCTCTTCAATAAGCTGTAAAATAAGGCATCGTATGCATTAAAAATAAGACCTGATTTTGCGATTTTACATGTGATAACCCTGCCTCCTGATAGTGAATCCATATATGCACCATCAATCGTAGCAACCCTAATGCGTAAACAACAACTGTCAAAGTTATTACTTTTTATTTGCCACAACAAAAACACCCAAGCAAATACGGTCGGTGGTTTGTTTATTTTCCCCAACCTAATCTAGAAAAAGAGATTGACTATCGCGACTCATTTAGTATCCACCAAATATCTCTGACACGGCATTTACAACATTCTCTCCCTTATGGATAAAGGCGAGAGCATTTGACGGAAACCAGAAGCAGCGAAGAAGCTGAAGCTGGAGAGAAAAATCGAGGCAAGGTGGTCTCATCGTTCCTTGCCGTGGGCCGCCGAATTTGAGAAACCAGCTCACGGTAAAGAAGTGACTGGGCAAGATGGGCATAGCTATGCGGAACCGTCAGTCTAGGCCAGCCGTTTCTGAGCAGCAGGCAATCACCCAAAAGTAGCGGTTGAAGGTGCTGGTGAAAAACATCTTTCGGAAGAAGTGCGACGTTTTGGTCCTAACCGGGTACTTTACGTCTCCCACCAAGAAGGTAAGCGTTGGCTTCAACTACATCTCCGACGACAGCAAGTTCCAGAAGAATTTCCCTCTTTGGCTGATTATATGCGAGAAGGCTGTTCTTTCGAGAGATATACCCAAGCAATACACCTCTGTCAATAATTGGTTGCAGCAACTACATTGTGACTAAATTGAGTCACATTGCAGTTACTTTGACTAATTTGCAGCAAGTGTGCTACTACGTTACAGGACGAAGTGCCTGTCGGACATTATTGCCTTCATCAAGAATATGACTTCAGGTCCTTCACTAGATGAGAACTGGAAGACCGCTTACCCTACCAACGTCCCACAGCTGTGACTGGTAGAGCATTTTTTAGCGAACCTACTCGGAGGAGGATCTCTTCCAATAAGTTGGTGGCCAAAATGGAGGAGCAGCTGATCGCTAACGCCACGAAAGAGCTTAAGAACAAGCCGTCCATCTCTTCACCGGCCATGGTTAAGGCTCTGGCCACCTTGAAATTGGCCTGGCGAGGCATTGAATCATTTCTGTAGAAGGTTTAATAAACTAAGGATTTTAGGAAAAATTTGAGTGGTTTTTTTCATCGCCATCCAAAATAAGGGTTTTTAAATCATACGTTTGTCGATGTTTGAACCAAGAACTTGAAATTGTTCTAAGACAAGTTACATTACTCGAAGCATAGCTCCATACCAAAATCGACATCGGAATACCACGTTTTCGAACTATCTGAAGCTGTGGAAAGTGAACTAAAATAATACAATTCTGTCATAATAGGCATCACAAATATTGTAAAATTTCCATGAGCAAAAGTAGACTGATTTCTACCAAGCATAATTAGAAACCACTATTCTGGCCATATTAATTACAGTTGGATCTTTAGACTGAACACCTTTAGGCTGAATAGGTCTTCTAGCCATTCGCTAGACCGAAAGATAACTTTACTCAACAATGCAAAAAAAATTTCAATATCCAATGCAAACAATGCAAAAAAATTACCAAATTCCTCAAAAATTCCTTTGAAAAAAAAAAAACAGAACATTCTGTTGAGTTATCATACTCGAAAGAACAGCTAATGTCCAAAAGAAGACCATTGACAAAAGAACTCGAAAAAACAGTTAAAAGTAATCATTACAGACATTTTTCAATTCTTTGGTTTGCAATCTTTCACACAACACTCGTGATTCAGGTAACATATGGCTTAAATTTATAAAAAATATCCCATGAAATCTTATCAAATTTAGCATTCCATATATGTGAATTCCATTAATTAACTTACATGTTTCTTTCAAACTGTGTTTGCAAAAAGTGAATGTGCATAACTATACTGATAATTGTAACCCAAAGAACACGCTTCCGAGATGGTAAAATCTCTGTTGATGAAATGAGTATCCAAAGCGCTAACAAAATTGTTTATAAAATAACCTCACTTATTATGATTCACATCCATCGTTACCATGATAGCTGCTCATATTCATGAAAGAAAACAAAAACTTCCACAAAAGTTTTGTTAGATCATTGTAGGATAACTCATCAGCAGTATGCAAATTCGCGATAATGTTAAAAGTCTCAGTTCTCATGAAACGGTTTTAGTAGTAGATTTTAATATCCTTAATTATAAAAGAAAAAACTAATGAATTTTACAGACGTTTAAAATTTCCCCTAATTCACTTGTAGGCGAAAGAAAGCGTAAACAACGGACTAGATCAGGCTTTATCTGGCTTAAATTTAATAGAAATGTCCCCTAAACTTATGTCAAATCTAGCATTCCATTAATGTGCATTAGATAACGAAGAAAATGACATGTTTCCTCCAAACTGTGTACTCAAAGTCGTGATCAAGAATTTTAAGGAAATAGCGAATGTGTATTCGATTCAGCTTCAATCTGTTTCAGATACTGTTGTTCAGATAATGTTGTTTTTGAAACCTGACTCAGGACAAGACTCGCACTGGCAATGAGTTCGGGTTCACACGAGTTGTAATCGCATTCACAAACAAACGCGATGTTAGCTTCTGATTCCGAATTACATTTCATCGACTGAGAATTTGGTTTCTGTCGAAGAGTTTACAAAATAGTCACCCTGTAGGGTAATAGTTAACTCTGTGGGAATGTGCAGTTTTTGTTTTAACAGGGAATCCTGAATAACTCAAAGGGTCATTTACGTAAAAGGCGAACTCGAATTTGTTGCAACTCTGACAACTGGCGCTCACGCTGAACAAAAAATAACCAAAGTTGTGTGGCTTGTTGTGGCCAAAATGGATATGATTCAAGTGGGAAAGTGTGAAAAAAGTTTGTGCTCTGGAGCTGTCCGGAGCTGTCTCAAGAGTTCTAAAAACCGGATTGAATTTGGATCACAAGCATGAAGCTCGGAAGAAACCGGGTAGCATGAAGGAAGACGGAGGTAAAGGTTAGGGGTAATTTACCCTAAAATCCCAACATTTCAAATTGTGATGTTGTCAAAACGGTCGGCGTTACGTCCAAAAAGTCAAGGCATGAGATAGATTACATGCCCACTAGGTTCAAAACTTCTCACACCGCGATGAACGGCAGGAAACTGTTGCCAATACCCGCGATAGAAACCTCTAGATGAGGAGATGTTGACCAGATATAGTTGCTGTGTGATGGATGATGAAGCAGACGTCAAAGCTGATCGTCAACAAATGCCAGTAGTTTTGCACCGGAAAAGATCAATTCAAAGTGTATGATCATTTAAAAAAGAAGAAAATGTGGAAATTTGCCTCGAAATAACTCTTTTGGCATGCTATCTGCAGCTGTGGAATTTTCGTCACAACGGGTACCATTAATGGTTCCAGCTAGGCTGGAATCAATTGACAAGACTAGGTGGCTCCAAAATCGTCTTTTGTCATGTTTGAAGCAGCACAATGAAAAGCCACTATTTTGGTCGGATTTAACTTCATGCCACTATTCTCAAAGCGTATTGGATTGGTTTGAAACTAATTCGGTGCATTTTGTCCCAAGAACATGATTCTACTAAACTGCTCTGAGCTACGTCCAATCGAAACTTATTGGGCCATGATGAAGCGAAAACTCATAAAGACCAAGAATAGAATAAAAAATGCATATGACTTGAGTGGGAAGTAGATCAAAAATGAGAAAAGTACCCAAATACGACTGTACAAGCTCTTATGGATGGCGTGAAGCGAAAGTGTCGAGAATTTTACAAAAGAACTTCCAATAATTGATCCAATGCATGTAGAATTAAATGAATACATGCATAAAACTGCACTGCAAATTTGGTTTCTGTGCAATAAATTCATGCGTTTTAAACTAAATAAACTGTGTTGCAATAATTTCGTGTTCACCCTATAAGCTCATCGTCTGATTGTCGTTTCTAGGAGCTTGCAGTCGAAAAGAATCGGATCTTTCATTCGAGAAAAAGTAATCTTCTCGCGTTTAACCACCGTTTTTGAAAACTGCACCAGTGAGTCAAGGTGTGTAGCTGTTTTTGTAGAAGATAATAATCGTTGATTGATTGAATTTTCAAAAAGAACTTGAGGTCATCGGCATTCGAAAGGACTAAATTCACGTCATTAAAATATGTCAAAACGGTTCTAAATGACTTCCTTGAGCTATTATTGACGTGGCTGAGAAACTCGTCAACGACGGAATGGAATGAGAGAGTTTCGTGAACTCCAAGCCGATTGAAAATAGATGGGTCATATATGACCCAAGATTAAAATTTGCTGTCAAAACCCTGGTTTGAGAGTTACAAATGAACTTTATTTTACAAACATGCTCAAAACTAAGTCTTTTATCTAGGAAAAATATTGAACAAGTATGGTTACGGACACAATGATGATCAAGATCATCCAAGCTGTCCTTGAGTTCAGGTCTTGATGTTGTACAGGATCGAAAAGGAGGTTTCGAGTGTTTTGACCGTACTTCCGTGAAAGCTACAAGGAAATCTTAACACCATTGCAGGCATCTAACAGTATTCTCAGAACATCTACGGGTCTCCAAAATATGATTGAGTTCATATCTTGGTGGTTTGCATGATCAACAAGGCGATTTACGTGGACGCCTTCGTACTTATGAGTTGGTAAAGCTCAATGGGACATCATTACACAATTATAGTCATATTAAAGTATTCTCAGAATATCAACGGCATTCCAAACTATTCTTCAGTTTGGATGTTGATGTTTTGCATGTTCAACAGGGACATTTACGAGGTCTCCGGTTATTATGATTAATACTGCGTTAATCGGCATGCAGGCATCGCAAATATCCGTGATAATGTGGTAGAATATTATGATCTGAATTAACAATTAGTTTGAAGTACCGTAGATATTCTGAAAATACTGTCTTGAAAAGGTGTAATGATATCCCATGAAATTGTTTTCACCTATACGAGTAGTGGAGACATCGTAAACCACCTTGTTGATCATGTGGAACATTAAGATTTGAACTCAAGACTAGTTTGGAGTACCTTAGGTATTCTAGGAATACTTTTACAAGTCTTTTACAGTCTGATGATGTCCCATGGGGCTATTTAAACTAATAAGTTTGGTTGAGGTATCGTAAATAGCCTTGTTGATCATGTAGAACATCGAGATCTGTATTCAAGGATAGCTTGAAGTACCGTAGGAATTCTATAAATACTGTTACATGTCTGTTACAGTGTAATGATGTTCCGTGGAGCTTTTTCAACTCATACGTACAGTGGACCCAAGTAACATTACCAAAACCATCAAGCTTTATCAATTTTCATTAAAGTTTTATGAAAGTCACTAGAAATCAATTTGGTTTTATTTCGATTTTACGAACTCTTAAAATTCTGTTTTGAAAGGCTGTTTTAGGAAACTCATTCATATTATCTTATTATGGTCAGCTGAAAAAACATTTTAAACCCATTTTTTCTCCAGTAAATGCATTCAACGGAAAATTAGCATTGATGGGTTTTATAACGGGCAAAAACCATGCCCAAATAGTTTTATAGTAGTCATTACGAAGATAAATTGTCTTTTTGGCAAAATTGTGATTTTTTCCAATTTGAAATAATTGAATTGCGGAAAAATAAATGCACCAAATTTTAAATGCAACGCAAATGAATTGTGACTGGAGACCGATTTCGGCATTCTATCCGATAATTTTATTGATTTACATAAATTTTCTGGAAATTAATGATTAATTTTTCGAATATAGTTGTTTTTGTTATTGTAAACTCCCATTATTTCCGAGGCGCATACATTTTCGGCTCTTATCGTGCTAATATTCACCACAAACGTGAATACGCATACGATTTCGAGTATGATCGGCTGTAAAAACTCAATTTGCTTTGGATATTTTGCTATTAAGCAAAATTTCTCGCAACACTTAAACTTCTTTCTCTGATATTATTTACTGCCAAATGAATCAGAAGAGCAGAAAATTTAACAAAGCAGAACAACAAAAACCAACCACGATATCACAATGAAGTTT
Source organism: Aedes koreicus (assembly GCA_024533555.2). Classification (NCBI taxonomy): domain Eukaryota; kingdom Metazoa; phylum Arthropoda; class Insecta; order Diptera; family Culicidae; genus Aedes; species Aedes koreicus. The sequence continues at coordinate 61,145 of JAHHFK020004070.1, read as the reverse complement.
GACTGCTGTGGCCATTTGGCCGTATGCTGGTTTTCATGGCAGCCAATAGGTTTCATGAAGGTTCCCAAGTGGTCATAACATCTTTCTCTAGAACATTTTCAAAATCATTGTGGTCTCATATAGGTTTTATCAGGTATTTTAAGGTTATTTTTGCAACAGTGGGTGATGATACCCCGTTTGTCCGAATGGATGTTTGGCCGAAAATTTTCTATTAGCATAAATGTATTGCAGAGAAAAGAAAATAAGAATCTAAAAAAGTATTTTCAAACGCATTAGATCTATGATTGCAAGAACACAACCGAACAATAAAATGATTAAATTACAGTGACAGAATCATGATTTGCAAAAGCATGGCACTCTTAGCACGAACATTTTCGATCATCTAAAAGTCTACATCATTTCAAACAGCAAAATGTTTCCATGACAACTATGAACTGTTGACGTAGTGTTAGAGCTCAAAATTTGGAATTTTCTTGAAATGAATAATCCACTAGAGCAACTTTCAAAAATACTTCGGGATAATGAATACTCGACAGATATTCTCTTCACAGTTCAAGATGTTTGCAGTCCAGCCTTCAAATGGCCGAAATATATCAAGAATATTATCGTATCCTGGACCTTTTGTTATGCGGAGAGAATCAAGCTAACAACCTTTTTTTGGGTCAACGGATACAATATAGAGCAACAGTAGAGTACAGTATAGCAATACTTTTTCAAACTAATTTATGACATCAATCAAGATCAATAATTCGCCATACAAAATATTGTGGAAATCAGCTTGGAGAACGAATTATCGTCAAATAAATTGCATTAAGCCGAAATGACTCTTAACGGCTCTGGTTTTGTTCTGCACTCAGTGACGAATCGTAATTTTCCACGTCTTGTTCCCTGTTTTCTTATGCACTGGAAATATGTGTTCTTAGTTTACAACAGAAAGGGAAAGTTCCATCAGAGTAGACATTCAAAATAGCTGAAGCAGTGGAAACAGCAGACTGGGTATATGTTTCTGTGCAGGAGAGATATGAGGCTAATCAGGTGCGTTTCGTCCTCAAAATTAAGATTTCCCTGAACTGCGACTCCGAAAACCGAATACTATTTGGACATAATGAAGCGGAATCTCAGAAAGTCCATTAAAAAAGTTAGTGGGTGCAAATTCTATGCTTGAGGATTAAGTTAAAATATCGAAAAGGAAGCTTTTATGGATGGCATGAAGCGAAAGTGTGGAAAATTTTACGAAACAACATCCAAGAATTGATCTGATTTACGTTATCTGTGAAATTCTCGAAAATTCCGTACCAAATTTAGTTTTCTCTAATAAATACTTGTGATTTGGTTGTCAATTTGCTCTATTCCAATAATTCGTCCCAGTAAACACATACTCGCATATGATAGGGCATATAAGTTTGAAGTGGAGACGACATACGAGCATTCGTCCATTTAACTCCATGTAAACAGATCACATATCGCCTCCTTCTATGCGCTATCATTTGCGATCTTGTGTTGACTGGGATTTTTGTCTTGGATTCATTTCAAATAAGTTTGTTATTTTGGCGTTCATAACAAGCATCAACTTAATAAATATTCAAGCTGATGAATTTGATAGCTTGCAACGAAATTTTACGCCACATGCATTCCGGAAATCATAGACGTCCTCTAATTACTAACGCTCTCAGCAAACAAAACCAATCAGTTAACGACAGTGCTTGGTAAAATATTTCAAAACCAACGCCCGAGCGAACACATCTCCACCAGCTTGTCAAGCATTCAGCGTATTCATCCGTTCGAAAATCTTGACTAATTAGCAAATAGTGTCACATATATTCCATCGCAACGTTCGCAGTTCCCATCCGTCAGTGCCAAAATCAGTTGCACAAAGTCATTCCAAATTATCAGTTACATCAACATTGCAGCATCCAGCAGCAGCAGCAGCAACATCACATGGCGCAGTTTGATAACAACAATTTCATCTGACGGATTCAGCATAAGAAGCCAAAATACAAAAACCGAGCTTCCAGCTGCCACTCCGGTGCACCCCGGCCTCGCTAATCGCAATCGCTTCAACGGCAAACACGCTCGATCGTCGTCTTTGTCGGCGAAACCTGCTCCGTAATCCGCTTAGAGTGCAGCAGCAATTAATCCACATAAAATAAAGTTAAAAAAATAAGCTTTATCAAACGAAGCTCCGGAGATAATGAATTTATGCAACAACACACTGCAACACAACGCACGCTGAATCATATCGAGTTGTGTTTGGCGGAAGCCAAAAGTTGAATTCACAAACATAGATTTTCGGAGCTAATTAATAGCACAGCAATTTTCTTCGTTTTATAACTGCCATTTGCGATGCTTTCTGCTTTGCTCTTCCAGTTCCATCGGTCCAATTAGGGGTTACACTTTCACATGGCATCACATCATGCACGCGGTCCGTAGATCAAGCGTTCCTTGCTGAGAGCACAGTTCATGTTATCCAAACATTTTGATGTCTTAATTAACTGTCTTGTCAGTCCAAGAGCACACACAACCTCACTCAAAGTAACGATAAACCCACATATTCACGTACCATTCGCATTTTGCACTACGATTTTCCCTGGAAGCACGTTCCAAGTTGATGCTTTCCGATGGGACTTCTTCACAATGCACAAGACTTGTAGTAGAGATAGCGAGACCAGAGACGTTACTGATTCGATGATCAACCCCGCCGGGGGTATATATACACAGAATTGGCCACACGCCAAACAATGTCCCTCCCCCCCCCCCCCCCCGCGGTCGATGGTACGCGATGCGAGACCTCCGTGACCCCCTTCCTCCCATCCACCCGTTCCGTACGCGCGAAACGCAGCTTTTCCTCTTTCGGTGGTCCACGATGTGCCGAATTTTCGGGGTAGGTTTTCTCGCTCAGACAGTGCGGAACCCATTCGCATGGTTCAAACGATTGCTTCTTCCACTGGTGCAATCCTCCGCTCTTCACCAGCCATGGCTGTTGGGTGTTGATCGTTGGATTTTCTTTGAACTTCTTGTACGTGGGAGCGACACATAAAATTGGAAAACACAATGCACATAACGATATGTTCCATTACAAAAGAATTGTTTGGATGAGGATCGTTTTCTCCAGCCATGCGTTACCGAATGGCGGTGTAAATGGCCATGATTAGAGGATGTCAGGAGATCATAATTCACTGATCGAACTGAGCTCATGACCTAGCAGCAATTGGTGCCGCAATCGATTAATGTTGGATAATGCGTGGCGATGAGTGTCAGCCTCCCATGAGAATCAGAGCAGTTGAGATTAACATTTATTTACTAACAATCCACGATTAAAATCCTTTAATTAGTGATCGTAACAGTGAATTGAAATTCATAACGGATGGTAACCCGGTGGCTCAAAGCTATTCAACCGAATAGGTCATGAGGTAGAAATCGAAAAGCAACGGAAAGGAAAGGAAGCGTTGAAAATTTTATGATTTCTGTGACATTGAAATCTTAATTCTGCGAAACTCTACAAAAATAACCTAACGGTTCGTTGGTGATTTTCCACTCCGAGATTACTCTCAAACAGCGAATTTCAATCCCAGTTGACTTAAAACTATCGCTAATTTTTCATAATTACAAATATGTGAGAAGAATAGAGAATGGAGATCTTTGGCCATCAGGAGCCAAAATAAACAAAAAAAAAATACCGTTCACTGATATAAATCTTAATCTAGGCTCCCAAAACCTGTCTTGAGATCTAAACAAGCGCTAAGACAATACATATTTTTCAAGGTTGATTGGAAATCGTTCAAAAAAATATTGAATTTATCAAATAATCCAGGTATTTTACCAGCGTAACCAGTAACAGGTCAGTAATACTTTGATTTGTGGACTTTCAAAGAATAATGTCAAATAAAATATTGTGTTGAATGAGCTTTCGTCGTAACTCAAGAAGTCCCTAGGGTTCAGGTCTCAAGATCCACAAATAAAACCTGATATTTAATAGTAGATAACACTGATCATATATGTTCATATATCGATTTCACTCGATTCGTAAACATGGATTTTTTACTTAGAATAAACAAAGTTTTTAAATACATAATTTCAGCATGCTTTGCGATCATCTTTGTATTCCAAACCCATTTATCTAAAGAGCATGGAGCAGCATTTAAATCATAAAAGGCTCAATTTGTTTTTCAGCATTGTAGCATATCATTTGCATTGAAATTGCACGGGACAAACATACATCTTCAATGTGTATAAACTGGTGACCCATTATAAAGCAATACCGGCGCCGGCCGTGCCCGGATGCTGGTCAAGTATGGAATAGGAAGGAACGTGTTGACGTGATACTCGCTTTGAAGGAAGCCGAGAAATCCTCTGCACTTCCACGAGAAACCACTGGGATTTTGGATAGTTTGGGAAAGGTTAGCAGCAGGGTTCGTTTTGGTTAACGATACGCTGAAAGTACATACCTACACTATCCGCCAAAAGCAATAGACCGCTCCAATGTGACTGAAAATAGACAAGCATAACGAAAAACAAAACAAAATAGACAAAATAAAACAGGATATTAGATATTGTCTTCAAAATATGGTAGAGATAAATTATTTGTTGCTTTGCAAACCAGCTCTCCTCGATGTCCTAGATGGCCAAGTCCTGCTGGACCCGCAGCTGCTGCCGTCGGCACTCGTCCCCATCAACTCGAACGTCGCCGACGTGTCGGAAACCTTCCGTTAGTAACATGATATCTATTTTTAATACACTCTTCTTGCACCGATTAATTTACAAACTCAGCCTGCACACCGAATCAAAATTCACTTTGGCACAGTTGTGGTATTTTCCTCTAAAATCTAGTTCTAGATATTGGCACTTGGTTGCAGGAAACAGACTCAATAAGAAAAATAAACTCACTTATGACCTCTAACTTTACACGGTTGCTAAACAATACACACTATCTTCCCCCACAATACCCGCGAACGACGACACTTAGGACCTGAGCTCGCTTGAGGAAAAATCACCAACACACAGCAGCGCACTTGATTGTATCTCCTTGTGGGCAATCGAATTACTCACCAGAAACTGAAAATTGGGACTCTAATAGGCATTTTGACTACATAGACTTTAAATTTGGTCCTATAAATTTTCCACAATGTGAATTTGAAATCCGGGTCAATATGACCCGAAACACCTTATCCGTCACAAAATATTAGCACCCAAGGAAGGTTAAGAGTTATACCGTGAAGTATCCATATTCTGCGCACCTAATGCCCTAATTTTGCGCATTTTAAAACATTCCAAACTAATGATGAGTTGAATATTCTTTGAATTTAGTTCTACATGTAAATAGATGTTGTCCTCTTGTGTATGGAATAAAATATAAAGTTTGACAATCTTGCAATTAACTGCAAAATTTTGGCAAAATGCGCATAATTAAGCGCTGCGCAGAATTAGGGTACTTCACGGTACCATTGAAAAGGGTTGGCCAATCTAATCTAACGAATTCGTAGTTTCGCGAGGAAACAACCGTGGCGGCACAGAATCTAGACAAACTTTTCGCGCGAACTTGAAGATCCATTGGTCCGAGTACTCCACGCTGCCGTTGTTCGTATTTCGGTTAGCATGAGTTCATTACGCCGTATTCCATAGAGTGTTCATCGACGTTTCGCGCGATAGTTCGTCGACGAATTGTCGACAGTAGCCGCGTTTCTTAGTCTTAGAGAGGCTCTTAAGTTCGCGTTCAAGTGCCGTGTATTCTGCGAAGTGTGTCTCAGGTGTTTCACGTTTACGGAAAACTTTAAACGTGTCGGACTTTTTTTTCGGAAATCTCGGTGCATTGCTGATCCCACCATGCGTAATGACGTTCCTGGAACTGGTCCCGTTTGAGCTTGAAGCGCGCTGTCCAAGATCAGGTTGGAAAGGAAGTTATGTTCATCCAGCGGTGGAAAGCCTTCTACCGTAGTTACGACTTTATATACTGCTGTACTGAATTTTGTCCAATAGATATTACGGGTAAGATCGTACGTTGATGGATTCGGGCGGATTGCATCCAGTGGCACCCGATATTTGGATCCTGAATCACATTCCATGTGCAATCCAACGATATTGAATTCTAACATTGTTTGAGGTCTAATCTACAGCCAATCGAGGATGGGACAGCCAAACGTGTTACTTCTCCATTGTTTAGAACTGTCATACTGAAGTTGTCACAGAGGTTATATATCAAAGAAGAACGGTTGTCTTCGTACGATTCGCCCCATCCTGTACCGTGGAAGTTAAAATCTCACATCACATAATCAACCGTGAAGAAAGAGGAACGGACAAATATCTGAAAGTTGTTTTCGGTTAACAGAGGCTCTAGGAGGAATATCCACAGAAGCAATGCAAATGCTTTTATTTTTAATAACAGGCTGACATGCGACTACTTCAAAACCAGGAATTTAAGGGAAATTCTCTATAGAAGGAGTACCACTTTTTAATCCCCAAAAGTACTACTCCTCCACGCAAATCCTCACGATCAAGACGAATAATATTGAAATCATGAAACGGAAGATCGATCTCGGAAGAGAGCAAATAAATCACAACTGGTATTATGAGCTAAAAATTTCAAAGATTCAAATTTTGGAGTAAGACTTCAGAACAGTGATCAAATCCCTGACCTCATTTGGAAAATTATCCATCGATGGAAATGAAACTTTATTGTCAATTGCTTCAACAAAGTCTTCACAGTGGGAAGCTTTGTCAGAACAATGATTTTAAGCGGGTCAGAAATTTCAAGGAACTTGAAGATACCTTCCACAATATCATCAAATGAGAACAGCCCAGATGAAGAGGGGGCTTCTGTTCTTCAAATCCAGACAACAGGGTTTTCTATGTTTCCGGGAGGGATGGGAAATCCTGTGTGCAGTTGGTACTACGAAATCCAGGAGGGTTTGGATTTTCCTTTTTTCCATCGTTCCTTGAATTGGGCAAGCTGATTTCTGGCTTCTGTTCAGCTTCTTTTTGTGATCGGATGCGTCTTTGCTTACGTGAAGCACCTTCCAGAAAACAGAAAGATGTTCCATCTTCAGCCAAGTTAGAGTCAGGCTCGTTATCTGACAGAGGAGTAACAGGATTTGTATTTATGTGTGATGGCGAGGCTTTTCCAGAGAACGTTAATTTTTTCCCCCCCCGTTGTTTGTACGCCGGGCACGACGAGAGAGCATGAGGAGGAGTTCCCTTGCAGAAAACAAGTTTTAGCGTTTTATTTTGGCAAATCATAACCCGAGGTACAAACAGCCACGCAGGTAGCCGAAGTTTTCTCAACTTGACGTAGTATGGAAGGGCGGAATCAGAAAAGGTCACCCGAAACGATACTTTTCCCAATCTTTGCACTGATCTGTACTGGGGGAAGCAGAGGGTTCTTGATTCGGCCAAGCGCCTGCTTCTACAAGATTTTAGGGCACGGGCTCGCTTCGGTGACCACTCATTCAATCTCAACATCACGAGCTGGGACATACACACTCTATTCAAGTGAAAAATGCGGGGACACAGCAGTTTCATTAGCCTGCTTCAAGTTAGAGACGACAACACGAAGTTTATCCTCCGGTTTCTCGCATCGCAATAACTATTTGTAGTGAATTTCAAAGGAACTACAGTAATTTTAATTAATGAAATGAATTTAAATGAAATGATATACAAAATATTTAACCATTACGTGTAAAAAAAATGCTAAACAAAAAAGTGAGTAGATAAATACAGTGAAAAAAAAAACAACTGCTATAATACCACCACGATGAAACCGACTCCCAGCCTCGGGTCCCGACAAAGAATCCCTACCGAGCCCCCGCGGCACGACAAGCCGGTCAATTCGGCACAAGGGCTACGTTTATAATCACCGTCCAATAAATTAAGAAAAAAGTTTCCTACCTAATGCTGTCTTCGACTCTGTATGGATGCTCGTCTGCCTCCTCCCAGTGTTCCTTATAATCTGATATCAGCACTGCCTTCATGTTCTCTATTTTTTCCAATTCTAATTGCACTTTTCGTTCTGACCACCTATTTATTTTTATTTTTTAACTCACACTGAAATCTGCACATTGTAGACGAAATTCGCGTATCTGTCAAGATAAGCAATAAAGCTGGTTGATAAGACTAACGATTGGAAGGAAATAGCGAGGAACGAAAAAGATAGTAAAAATACAGTACATAAAAACTAAACAAAAATAATTACATAAAAATAAACGTCATAAAATGGAATGAACCAACCAAACTCATTGTGAAAGCATTCAAAACTATGTTGTTGAAAATCAAAATACTTCTCATGACAATTGTTTATTCCCAAGTAACCAAAACAGAATCGATACATTTCCATTAACAGTGATATGATTTTAAACAACGAAACTGCTTTTGATTTCGATTGGGGTGGTGATATCGCTTTTTTAGAAAATAGTAACCTCAGTTTGCAATTTAAGGTGAAATCCATTCCATTTTCTTGTATGTCTGTAGAAAGTCTTCGGGCAGGCTATCAACAAAAGAGCGATATTTTACGCTGTGACAAATCTTCCGAGAGCATCGCGAACACGATGTCTCTGCACGCCATCAGCTCATCAATTAATGGACAATTACGATCACAATTTCCCGTAAAGAGCTTTGAAAGGTTATGGACGAGAACGGGATTCCCGGGCTATCGACCAGGCTGCTCAAATGTTCAATGAATAGCGTACGATGCTGCGTGACGATTATTGGACTTTTTATTGCCACACGTAACGGACGTTGACAGATGCATCCTGGTCAACATTTCGTTAGAGGCTTTGAAATACAGCTCTCAACGATGACGTAAAAGTGTGTCGAAAAAGAAACCAGAGTGAGATGTTGGTTAAACCCAGAGTACGTTTTGCTACAATGTTCTTCAAGTAGAAAAATGATATTTTTTGGAAAAAAGTTTGAGATGATGGATATACAGTTGGCTAACTTACATGAACATGATTTCAATCTCTGAAACTAGTGAGAACCTTTCCATTATATAGAAGAAGTAAGAAGATTCACTTCAAGAATAAATAATATATATTCTTGCGAGGATAAATAGATTGAAGTTCAAAAACAAACCTATGTCGATAGCAACAACACACGTTTTGAATCGAAAAATCAAAGATTGTTCAAAAACCCTTCGGCAAAACCCTTCATTCAACGACGACATGGCTTAAACCTGATCCAGTCACGTCGTGTTCGATCGATTTTTATTAACTGATAATCATCAAAACAGTACATCCAATCGATAATAATGAAAGACATAAAAAGCTGCAGCGTAACAAATGCCTCAAATAAACACATAAAAACTCCGAAAATTCACTGACCATTGGGATAAGATGGTAGTTGATTACGTGCCCGTCGAATTGATTGCAACAGCTCGACTCACGACTGCGGCTTCCCTCCCAAACCAACGGCGTGGACGACGGCGGTGGAAAAATGAAATCCATATCAATAAGAAAACTCTGACCATCATCACGTCACGGTTCTCTGCCACTGGAGAGCCGTCGTTGTTGTTGTTGTTATTGTTGTTGATGTTGGAATGGTCAAGCTATGGGTTTCGATGTCCATCCAATGATGATCAAAATTTAAACGGGCTATTCACTGTAGCGTTTCACATATCGTGAAGGTGAAAACTATGAAGGCGACCTTTCTTCAGGCACCTGCGCCATGATCTGCGGTGTTTGATTTCATTTTGGAACGTTTTTTTTTTCCTTCAGCCGATTTCAGCCGACAGGTATTAGGAAATTAGTTTTCGTTTGATCGGAGGAAAAAAGAAGATCTGGCGGTTTCATTTGAACACAAAGACGAATCGTTTGGCCATCGGGGTCAAACTTTTACTCATTCCTTTCGTCAATCATCTTTCCATGGCCTAAACTGCGCATGGAAGGAGCATGAAAAACGCACTAATTTGCACTTTTGTAACGTTCCATTAGTGTGTACAGAAACACTAAGACCATTATGCACTTTGGAGGTTTGCCGTAGCAGGTGCCAAAAAGTAGCCATTTTTCGCATTTTAATTGTAACGTTTGCTCTGTGTGAAAACTGCATGCGGCTGTTTGGGTTGCGTTGATCGATCTCATAAGTGCTGCGACAGCCGAGCCACGTTCAGGAGAGCCCATTTGGAATTTCCCGTGGCAGAAAAACAGAGGAAAAAGAAAAAAATGCTGCGGCTGAGCTGTTTGTTACCGAATACCGACCGAGTTTACGCTGCCGTTGATGCGAATTTGGGGGCTCGAAACTTGTCGAAATCATCGGTGGAACGAACGCCAAACATTGCACGAGATAACGGGTTGTTGTTTTTGGGCGGTCATAGCTTCGCAGAGGAGCACGTGTTCACGTGTCATGTACCCTACCGGTGCGATGGCTGGTGGTGTTCCATCGCCTTTGTTTCGGAACGATAAGTTCACAAATTGATTCATGTTTTCTTGTTTACCCTTCTTGCAAAGAAGAGTGTTGCGATCAATTGACTGTCTTTCCGAGGCCCACAGGGTCAAGTGTCATATACCATTTGACTCAGATCGACGAGTACGTTAAATGTATGCGTTTTTTTTTTTTTTTGTAAGGTTAAGGAAATCCTTATGGACTAATCTAACACAGAGGCCTGTACTTCATCAGATGCATCAGATACAACCCACTGGCTTTGATGTATTAGATGAATTGAAAGCGTTTACGTCGGCTATTTGTCAGTTGGAATGTAATTTTAACAATTTAAACACCCCGCCTCAATGCCGTTCTTCGAACTTAGCTGATGAACTCGAAGATGTGAATGTACGTTTATTTACTTCGCCATCGCGTCATACTACAAGGAACAAGGATGGAGGTGGATCAACGGAAGACACACATACATTTCAAATCTTTCGTTCTTAGCAAAATTACTGTCCACTCCTAGAGCCTCATGGTGATGACTAAATATTGCCTTCTAAAATCATCAATGCAGGATAAGCTGAATTTATCTTTTCTTTAATTATCGCAAAAGCTTTTCAGCAACGACAGGAAATACTACAGCAAATATAGTTCTAGGTTACAAACAAAGGTTTTGTTGGATTTGATGAATCCTGGGATGAATTACAAGAAAAATTGATTGGGTTTAGTATATTTTAGTTAAAAATGTCAATCGAGACATCACCCCCCAAGGCATACCCCCCATTTGTTCGTCCGCCAGGGGAAGGCATGTTTAATACAGAAAAAAGGGGGCTAACAATTTTTGGTTTTATTTTTGCTTTTTTTTTTTTAGTTTCTCAAAAAACATTTCAGATTGCAATTGCGTCAAATGTGATCTCGGCTCACAGGGGGCAGATCAAAGTGATTGAGAGTTCTGAACCTAGGCGCAATAACCAAGACAAGGGTGCAACGGATCTGTTGAAGAGCTTAAAAGATAGTTTTTTCTCACAAAAAAATGGAAAACAGTGAAATAGGGGAAGCAGAAAGGAAGTTGTGGAATAAAATAAAGAGAAATGGAAGTTTTCGAAAGCAAAAAAGGCGCATGTTGCTAGCCAATGCATCATCATGCAGCAAAATAAGTGAAATTACGGATGAGAACGAGCCAGAAGTAGATTTTTCAACGGAACCAGCAATTCAATCCAATGATCACAATAACGGAGAAAGTTACAACAATAATGAAGACGATGCCAACGACTCAAAAGAGAACAGTGACAATAATTGCCATCATGATGAAGAGAGCGACGATGATGATGAATCCATAAAAACCAAAGTTACAGACCCTTCGGATTTGAGCAATGAATTGAGGGCCTGGGCTATCAATTTCCAAATCAAACATACAGCTATCAACTCACTTTTAACCATTTTGAAATGCCACTTCACTGATAATACGTTACCTAAAGATGCAAGAACATTAGTGAAAACACCGCGAGCTACAACGGTTTCACATGATGAACGTTTAGGAGGCGCATACTGGCATTATGGCCTGAAACGGATTTTATCTGAAGCTGTAACGAACATTAAAAACATCACAACCATATCTCTCAACGTCAACATTGATGGACTTCCAGCTTACAAAAGCTCAACTGCTTCATTTTGGCCTATTTTAGTAAACATAAATGAACTGAAAGAATGTGTACCGCCTCTAGTTGTTGGGATATTTTGTGGACTCTGTAGGTATCATTGGACTACACTACTCATAATTGCATGCGAATCCTATATTTTCTTGATTTCCTATACAAATGGGATGCACCTGCAACTTTGAGCAGTATCTAACCGTGCAGAGTTTAAATTTTCGAATATTATAGATAAGCCGAAAGACATCAACACATTCCTGGAACCATTCGTAACAGAGCTAAATGAACTCTTGGATCATGGTCTAATTGTTGAGAGCAGAACATTATATGTGAAATTGAGATGCTTCATATGTGATACTCCAGCAAGATCTATGCTTAGAGGTAAATAGTAGTTTCAAAAATCAAACAAAGAAAAGTTGAAATTCTTCCAACTGATGTGTGTTCAGGCTTCATGCTTGATTGTTGTTTTCAACACCATATCCTACCACCATCACGTATTTTGTACGAATTTTAAAATAAAATGCATTCCTTTTTTAATGTGACGTAATTAATAGACACTTCTAGGGTCAAGTTTTCAGTTGTAGGGTGCCTGGACCAACAGTATTTGGGAGCCCTTTTTGTTGATCCTTTATTAGTTGTCTCTACATGAAATGTGAAGATCAGGAGCTATACACCCTCTTCCAAATCCAACTCTAAATATATTCTAGAATTCTTTAAACAGTTACCTAAAGCCATCTAAAACAACTTTATAATGAGCATAATGCTACTCTTTCTTATATTCACATCATGGAATTATTTCAGAACATTTATGCGTATTGAAGAAGAAAGGCCGATCTCTTCCTATTTGCTTAAGACTTTAACCAAATTTAACTATATGGTTAAACTTGGTTTGAAATTTAAGTGGTGGTTATGAAATCGTCCCTACGTTTTAAATTGTGTATTGTCAATAACTATTTTTTCAATTAACCGTTATAGGTGTGATTTGTCATAATGGCTATAGTTCGTGCCTGAAATGTACGACAGAAGGGGAATATTCGACCGAAGCAAGGACAATGACATTTCCTCAAACTAATGCACCTCTGCGAACAGATGAAGGATTCCGCACACGTATATATGAAGGACATCATAAAACCGACAGCATCCTCGAAACTATCCATGGGATTATTATGATCGAGGATTTTCCAATTGGTGATGCTTTACATTTGATCGACTTGGGCATTACCAAACGGTTTTTGAATGGTTGGAAAAATGGGACACTCAACAACTTCGATGCAAAATGGTCAAGTAAACAAATTCATAACGTTTCTACATATTTGCAATCATGTCAACTTCCACGCGAAATTGTTCGTTCTGTACGAGGCTTGGACAATCTATCGCATTGGAAGGGTTCTGAGTATAGAACATTTCTTCTATACTTAAGCCCAGTAGTGCTGAAAATTTTTTTCACTGTTCAAGATATTTCAGATCACTTTCTAAATTATTTCTGTGCCATACAAATCTGCTCGAGATATAATCAATGTACAGAGAACTTAAATATTGCCCCTAATCTAATCACAGACTTTCTGAATGGAACAAAACTGTTGTATGGAACACAGCTGTTAACAAGCAATATGCATAATTTAACACACCTTATTGACGATGTTAAAAAATTTGGCCCGTTGGGTACATTTGATGCCTACCCCTTTGAGTCAAAATTATTTTGTTTGAAACGTTTGATTCGGAGTGGGAATTTACCACTTTCGCAAGTAGCTCGTAGAATAGTAGAAATGCAAATGAATTTTTTAAACCATCAACAAAAACATAAACAAATGACGAAACCTATTTTCAAAAAGGAATATAAGGATATGCAAAGTTCAGATGAAAAACTTCATTTACTGTTGCACGATAGTAATTGCCATGTACCTATATGCACACGGAATATTTGATCATTTTTGTATTGATTCAGAATCTTTGCCAAACAAATGGATTCTAACGGTAAACTGTGAAATTGTGGCTGTCGAGCTTATAATCCATAATGAACTTGATAACTCCGTATATTTTTATGGAAATCCGTTGCTTAATCTCACTGATTTTTTTTATTAAACCAGTTTTATCCTCATCGCTGCATATATATAGTTCAAACGTCCAATTCAAACCATGTGAATTATTTAAGATGGACAAACTCCTATGTAAAATGGTAAAGATAGATTGCCATGACAACAAATTGCCTGAATCAGTATTTTTACCTTTAATACATACACTTATTTAGCTGCTTGAAACTGTTTACCAATTAAATAAATAGATGGTCTTATAAAACACATTCTGTATTTTTATTGTCAAAAAAAAAACTAGCTTTCTAATTTTAAGTCAACTCTCGATTTGCAACGCTGAATTATCAAATAAATAAATCTAATGTGATGGGGTTGAACTGTTTTTGATATAGTTTATGCATAAATTACTTGTGCTACGCGCCTTTAATTCCTACGCAGTTCTGATTTCCATGTTAAAAAAGCAGAGTAGATCAAAGCACTATCCCATGAAATTATCTTGCCGCTAATCAACATTCAACTTCCCCTAGAGATCCGAGACAAAGGTCCTCTGTCGCAAACGAAGGTTTACCACTAGGAATGATTCACAAATGACGTCCATCGATTTTCCAAGTCTCCAACCCCATCCCCCCATTTGTCCAACATTTTTCAATACCTATTATACGTAGTGTCACAAAACACCACCCAGCCTCCCCACCCTAAACAGTGGACGTCATTGTTGAATCATCCCCTACCGCTTTCGATAATCTTACACTAATATTGTCGTTCTTCCTTGGTTCTTTTCTGAGGGTCTCGCATTGTTGCTCAGACCTCACGTCAATTGATGTCATCTTAGGTTGCACTTTATGGACGTTTTCGTGATCAGCTGTTAGGCTAACATGTTGGAAATGATTTAATGCACAGTTGATACAGGCTTTACTGAACGTTACGTCTGCAGGTACCGACTAACTTTTGTTGTCATGAAATCATAATTGGAAATCTTCAATCTCTTAATCCAAACATCCAAACCTACCGGCAAATGTTAACCACTTGTTACAAATCGGGCACTCGTATGCGTATGAATTTTCGGCTAATTGTGATAACGGGTGTCACATCCGATGAGGACTGAGGAGCAGCAAGGCCAACGGTAGAAACCAACGGAGCTGACCGATTGAGAAACAACATCTACGGAACACTTTGTCGTCAGATGAGTCTGGTTTTCCAGCTACACTCAAAGTTCTGCGATCGAAAAACTTGCCCCGTTTGTTTGTTTGATCCCAAAAGCCACAGTCAAATGCATACATTCCTGTTGATGAGTAGCTTGTGGTACCGTTTTGTTGTGACTGCGGATCCTGATGATTCCGGTGGTTTTTACTTTGTCTCCGGCAGCTGATAGTCATTCCGACCAACCAGCTGGATGAAAATTGATCATATTAAATTAATAAAATAATTTCTTCTCCGGCACTTAGGAATCGCTCTACCGAAAACAAAATAATTACAATTCTAGAGAAATTTTTCGAAAGGCCCTATCTGCTTTGATCGATTCTCTTAATCGATATTGATGTTTTGTAGATACACATTTCTATCAGCTTTGATCGATTGTTTCTTCGACATGCTCTTTAGTAAATAATTTAGCTGCTTATGCTTGTCCAGCTACGGTTAACATTGGAGGTTTTAAATAATAACATGTTTTATCGAATTATGAGACAACAACATATGAATTTTCGTTTAAACAACAGTGAATACTAAAAGAAATAGTCGATGAAGAGAATCAATCAACACAGACAGTACTTTTTGAAATAATTGCCTAGATTTTACAACATGAGGGGAGATAATTCAAGGATGAGTTTTCAAAATGACGAATGTGCTTTTGTAAATAAAGATAGAGTTCGATTCAATGAAACTTTTCCATCCAAAGTGTAGCCACCTTCAAAAATTGTGATTTTCCACCTCCAAAATAGTAGTGTTTGTATGCCTAGGAGTAGTAAAAATTCCGTTGAATTGACGTTCGGGGGGGTTCGGTGAGTGGCCAAGGAATCACGGAGGTCGACCAAGAGGCACATCGAGAGTTCTAATGAAAATGAACCAATTCAGAGTTCTTCATATCAACAGGCTCTTCCTCTCCAGCCTGTAACCGTTTGTTACAGAATTTATGTGATTTTATATTTGTGCTAATTATTTTAAATGTGCTTTTTCGTCTCTATATATTTGTTTGGTGTTGGTTATTAGGGTTAACTAAATATGTTCAGTAATGTAATTTGTTAGTAGGGATATGTATGAAATTCAAATTGTATAACAGTTAAGTCGGGAGAAGTTCCATGTTCCATGTAACTAGGGTATGTGTCCCTTGACTCAGCCTAATATGCAACAATCCATTACATTTTTTACTATAACTCATAAAGTATTTGAGCTGGAAGCGATATTTAACTAGTTATATACTTGTCTAGATATGTTCAATATGCCATTTGGTAGTATGTATCACGAAAAGTTACACAACTCATTTTATAAAGTCTGAAACTTTCGAGGGATATGGATGTAATTTCGGTCTATAAGCGTCAAATTGGGTCTATCCATGGATGCAAGTTCGTCCCATTTACAGATTTGTTATTAAATGTTGTCTTCGTACGATTTTTTTTTCTGATTTTTTGATTCAATGCGTTTCCAGCTGTATTTGCTCTACCCTACAAACAATTTCATAAATCGAACTATACTAAAACTGCTCAGAAACACTTTAGTGATTTTCACATATGATTTAGCGACCATTTGATAATCAAAACATTATAATTCACTCTACACAGATTTTGTTCCTTGAGTTTGTGTTAAGATGACTCATATGGAAAACTTTCAACCGAAACTCAGACATTTTTATTGTAAATTTTACCAAAAACAACATTTTTACTACGCTTTCCATACAACAGGCCATAGTTGGGAACGTGGAAAAAAAATATGTTCCTAACATTGGGTCTATGGTTTTCTTGTTAAATAATTGTTATTTTACATATGTGGCCTGTTAGTTTATAACGTGTGACTATTTTCTGTACATCTTAGCTGTATTATTCGGTTTATAGGTTCAATTTTTGCAAATTGAGATCATTCGAAGATCGTGTAGATCATCTGTTCAGCTTAACCAACAAAGTCATATTGTCTAAAAAGTTAAGGAAATCGAAAATTACGTGGAAGTGAACAACTATTAATTGATCAATAATGTCTCAATTGCTTTGAAATAAATCGGTCATCCTGATAGGAATATAATTTTGTTGATTATCGGCGAATTAAGGACATTTTTGGTACATAGGCCGAATGAAGGAGCTAGGCTGACATTACATCCCGTTACCCTATGTAACTACTAGAAGATAATTCTGGTGGAAAATCGAAAATGGAGTCCTTAAAAACAGACATAGTAGCAAGAAATAGAAAAACGAAGGGTCAGAGGTCAAAGAAGCCACGAATGATCAATCATTGCTCAGAATTGTCCAGGCGTTCGCGTGTGAAAGGTGTTCAGTTTGAAGTAGTGAGTGGTCGCTAATACTAGACACTCCGGCCTTGCCTGGGCCCTTCTGATTGTAGCCTATGAAGGACGACGCCTGGGAAGAAATATACACAGAAAAAAATAATTAATATTAACAAGCGCGTAAAATTTCCTCTAATTTAATTCCGAGCCAAAAGAGACGTAAACAACGAAATTGTTTGCAATCTTTCATGTGCCATACAACAATGTTTGCAATCTTTCTTACAACAGGCTAGATGCAGGCGTTAGTTGACTTAAATTTACATAAAATATCCCATTATTTTCTGCCAAATCTAGCATTCCCTTTGTGTGCATTAAAGGGTGATACGGTCAAAATTTGGTCAAGGGAAAACGCGTGTAAATCGGTGAAATTGTTTATTTAAAAAATCAAATTAAATTTCTTTTTCAAGTTCAATTAGTATAAAATTCAGGAAAAATATTCAGTTAGGCTTCCGCTTTTCCAAATCCGAATTGCCGGGCCTTACGCTTGACCCCTGCCATCAGATTTTGTACAGCCACCTTGTCCACCTTCTTCGCCGCAGAAAGCCAGTTTGCCTTGAACTGCTGCTCGTCCTTAGCAGTTTTTTTGGTCTTCTTTAGGTTCCGCTTGACAATAGCCCAGTATTTCTCAATTGGGCGGAGCTCTGGCGTGTTGGGAGGGTTCTTGTCCTTGGGAACACCCTGCACGTTGTTGGCGGCGTACCACTCCATGGCCTTTTTACCGTAATGGCAAGATGCCAAATCCGGCCAAAACAGTACGGAACAACCGTGTTTCTTCAGGAAAGGCAGCAGACGTTTATTCAAACACTCTTTCACGTAAATTTCTTGGTTGACAGTCCCGGAAGCTATGAAAATGCTGCTTTTCAAGCCACAGGTACAGATGGCTTGCCAAACCAGATATTTCTTTGCGAACTTTGACAGTTTCGTGTGCTTGAAAATATCTGCTACCTTTCCCCTTCCTTTTGCCGTATAAAACTCCTGTCCCGGAAGCTGCTTGTAGTCGGCTTTGACGTAGGTTTCGTCGTCCATTACCACGCAGTCAAACTTCGTCAGCATCGTCGTGTACAGCCTCCGGGATCGCGCTTTGGCCGTCGTATTTTGTTTATCATCGCGATTTGGAGTCACCTACCTTCTTGTAAGTCGATAGTCCGGCTCGTTTTTTGGCTCGATGCACGGTTGTAGACGATACACCCAGCTTATTTGCGGCATCTCGGAGAGATAGGTTAGGGTTTCGCTTGAAACTACCGGCAACTCTCTTTGTCGTCTCAGCGGCTTCCGGTTTTCGATGTCCCCCCGATCCAGACTTCCTGGCTGTTGACAAACGTTCCCCAAACACTTTAATTACATTTGTAACGGTTGATTTGGCAACTTTTAGCGATTTTGCCAACTTTGCGTGCGAGTAGCTCGGATTTTCGCGATGCGCGAGCAAAATTTTGATACGCTGCTCTTCTTGCTTGGACGGCATTTTGACAACTGAAGAGTGAATTCCAAAATCAAAATAAGAGCAACATTCTACACACACACACCTTCAAAATGAGGGGTGTTCAGGTTTTTTAAATGCAAAATTGAAAGAAATACGTCAAGTTGATATTGACCAAATTTTGACCATATCGCCCTTTAGATTACGCAGAAAATTCAATGTTTCTTTTTATCTGTGTAGTGATTTCACGAGCCAACGAAATCGCTTCCTCACATCACTACTCAGCCACTTTTGACCAGAATCGCCAACCGAATCCGAACAGTTCGTGGCTCGATAAGTCCACCGTGCAGCAGCGAGCGCTCACCCAACGTTGTCGCAGCAGTCCTGATCATCATGATCATCAACAGCAGTCAGTACCGGTGCGTTCGTATAACATTAAAACCACCCACTTTATACCACACTCACAATAATAGTCATTTACGACCAAACCAACCCACCTACCAATAGTTCCTTCAATAAATCCTCCATTTTGAATCGTAGTACTCATTTCTAAAAAATATAATCAGGTGACAGTATCCGCAGAAGTTGATTGCGAAGCGAATATTGTACCACATACTGGAAATCCACCAAATTGCCCAGAGTTGCGTCCAATCGAAAGATATTGTGCTCTGATGAAGTGGAAGATATCTGGAAAGAAACAAGGAACCAAGGATATCAACCCCTTACAAAAAAAAAAGACTATAAGGGACAGCCCAATACGCTGACTACTTGTCGATTACTCTGCTGGATGCTCGATGTGTCGATCGGTGCCCAAGTAACAATTTTAGTTTTAGTTCAGCCGTATAGCACCCTCCCGGCTTTGTTGATAAAACTACATACAAAACTGTTTTGTCTACCAATACCTCCTCTATGCTTCTTTAAAGCCGAAATTTGTACAAAGTGGCCCACTCTATAGACGGTTGTGAAAACAAGTTAATAAAACCTTTATAAGAACATTAAGATTTTGAAAATATTCTAGTGAAAGATGTTATGACCACTTGAGAACCTTCATAAAACCTCTTGGCTGCCATGAAAACAAGAATGCGGCCAAATGGCCACAGCTGTCAAACTTCACTGTGAAATCGAGGTTGGTTTTTGTTGTTCTGTTTTGTTCGATTCTCTTCTTTTCTGATTCATTAGACAGTAAAAAAAAAGTCTAGTGTTGCGGGAAATTCGTTTGATAGCAAAATAACCAAAACAAATTGTGTTTTCTACAGCGTATTATGCTCCAAATTATATGCGCATTTGTTTTTATGGTGAATATAGGCACGATAAGAGCCTAAAATTAATGCGCCTCGGAAATTATGCGAACTTACACCAACAAAAATGAAATTAAAACAAATACATTTGATAAATTAATCATGAATTTCCTGAAAAGTGCTTGTAATTGGATAAGATTATCTAAAAGAATGCCGAAATTAGTCTCCGATCTACAGTTTTTTTGCATACCATTGAAAATTTGATGCATATATTTTTCCACATTTCATTTATTTCTTATATTCCAATATGGCTATTGGAAAAAAATCACAGTTTTGCCATAAAGCCAATTTTTCTTCGCAATAACTATTATAAAACTATTTGGTCTTATGGTGACTTCCTTCAATGCCAATTTGCTGTTTAATGCATTTACTGGAGGCAAAATGGTTTTAAGATGATTTTTCAACTGACCATAATAAGATTATATCTATGAGTCCTAAAACGGCATTTCAATACAGCATATTACGAGTTCATAAAGTCGAAATAAAACCACTGATAGGAGTAAAAGGAATTTGAGAAAACGAGGTTTTAAGATCGTTTTAAACAAGCTGCGTAGGTTCTCATAAACCTGACTAAAATATGAAACCTATTGGCAGCTCTTGGTGTCATAATAAAACCAAATTGATTTCTAGTGGCTTTGATAAAACCTTAATAAAACTTAATAAAGCATGATGGTTTTGGCAATGTTACTTGAGTGCTGTCGCTGGTCGATGAGTGTGTCGATCGTTTGCTGTTGGTGGGTGGTTTTCGCGCCGATTAACACATTCTGGGTGTGTGCTTACACTGCACGCACGAAATCAACCGTTTTCTTGGTGATCGCCGACGGCGCCTCACTGGGTTATTTGTAACTGCAACGGGTACTGCCGATGCGCTTTCGGTCGTCACCGATCGCGGGAAACTCACGCTATTTCCGCTGCTGCCTTCAGCCCTGTCCGGGGCGCGATATTAACGGGCGCGGCCCCCTTCGGTCACGTGTACTACCGGGATCCTTCGAAGCTGGTAGAGTGGGGTCAGGAATAGTTGTCTGGAATGATGAGGTGGCGGGCTTTCGGCACGTTTGCCACAAATCTGGATAGCTTTTCGACACTCGCCAGCACGTTTCACTTCCTAACGTTAGCACGTTCAAGTCTAACTCAACTAACTTTAAATCCACCTCACGACACGAAACTAAGCTAAACTACTCCTGCCTCTTCCACAATCCAGATCAAAGTGCACGAGTAACAGTCAGAAACCCTCAGATAAAGCGCAAGATTTTCGTGATCCACGCAACCGGAATTGACTTCACGAAGTCCTCAAATTGCCTTTACCGCCTATTAACCGCCCGATATGTAGGAGGGAACTTAGTCTTCGGGTTGCAACAAATTTGGCCAGCCGAACTTAACCGAAAACGACTTAAAGAGGTCAATACATCTTGAAAGGGTTTGGCACAGGTCGATGGCCACCCAACGACGTTCTATGAGATGTACTCCCAAGTGTAGGCATCTGCTGCCACATGGTTTAAATGCTTTATATTTAAGAGAACTCATTCGTTCTACAATTTGTGAGTGCTCGACGCTTTTATAGCGTAAAAGTTTTTGATTGGGCTTTGAAGAAGCGGTGAATATGATTGAAGATATTTTCCAAATTTATATAATTTAATATTAACAACAGAATTTACAAAATTATACACTACTTATAAAACCAAACTGTATCGACCCCAAGGATCGTTACACCTTTAGAGGCATTGTCTGGTTCAACATGGTAGATTAGTTTCTATCCTTTCCCTAGAGCAACATTGAAACGTAGGTGCTGTTCTAATGGGACGTTGGATTGGCAAAGATAAGTAAGTATGTTAGAAAATTCTATGATTTGCTCTTTACAAATCTTTTGGCGGTGCTAGACTGCATTTAAATGTTGGTATGATGAAAGGGCAACAGCTGTGCTGGCAGTGGGGATTGTGTTGATATGATCGACTAGCTGGAGACCATTATCCTTATCGCGTTACAGATTGTTGAAAGTCTGTTTGGGAACTCAAAGTCAATTATTAATGATATTTTTGAACATTGGAACTGTCAACCAACTGATTGCAGCAACAATCTCACAAATCCATCCGGAAATGATAAAGTTATTAGCGTTCAAAATGTTTCAAATATTCGTGATGGTCGCTATTTTTCAAATTTTCATTTGACCTCTAGCCTAGCCGATGGACGTAGTCTAGGTCAAAATAGCGTGGGTGTTCGTAAACCAGGATTAGAAAGTAAGTATGTTAGAAAATTCTATTGTAAACTTTTTAGAAAGCATTTGGTGGCTCTGAAAAGGGCCGTATGGTTTGATTGATAAAATAGCTTAAAGATTTATTCGCTCCGATTGCTACTCGGATACTTTGCAGCCATATCCTGCAACATTTCACTTTCTCTTTCAAACACTTTCTCAAAAATATTTGATTCCTATTGCCAGGTTCACGGAAAAAAAATCCGTGCTCATATTCCAGAACAAAAAATCACGACATCGTGAACTAACATCAATTCCAAATATGAGACTTTCTACTCATAAACGTGATTCCTTAAATCCTATTTCCATGAAAAGAATCACGATGTCGTGAACTCAATTCATGTCTGTTTGACATTTCGTAACACAATGAAAAAGACTGTGAATCATGATCCTCGATCATAATAACGTGAACTCTTAAATCTATTTGCGTGATTTTGTTCCTTTTTTTGTGAACGTGCCTCGTGAACTGTCATTTTATTGTTACGCTTGTAAAAACTCTAGTCAGTGTGAGGGGTAAACGAAAATGAAAGTTTTAAAATGATTTTGAATTGAGTTCCTTGAGAAACATTTCGAAAGTGTTTCTTTAGAACCGCAGGTAGTGATGATTGGAACGCTGAATAAAGCAGCTGGATTTTTTATTGTCTTTGGTGGCGCAGAATACAAAGCCGATAATATTAATCATGCTATATGTTTGTGCCTACAAGTATCGTTTGTATTAAGTCTTTAGTATGCATCGGATTGTAAAACAGTCTGGATGTTCA
The DNA here is from genome assembly GCA_024533555.2 of Aedes koreicus. Classification (NCBI taxonomy): domain Eukaryota; kingdom Metazoa; phylum Arthropoda; class Insecta; order Diptera; family Culicidae; genus Aedes; species Aedes koreicus. The sequence continues at coordinate 37,908 of JAHHFK020004070.1, read as the reverse complement.
TACAATCATTTTTATTCGGGATACATGCCTCAATTCTAGAAATGCCGAAAGTGACTCAAGATTTTATCAGAAGCATTTCTTAACTAAACGACCTAATCTAACCGAATGTATGATTCATAAGAATCCTAAATTTAACTTTTCTTGTTTAACGATAATTTTATTCAATGATTATTCCTTTTTATATGTTTTTAATTCATACATACAAAAAAATGCAATACGCATGCATGCGTATAATCGAATACCTTTAGCATTTTTTCTACTCCTCATGCGATAGTATACTCTCATGTTGTTTTATAAATTCTTGAATTTTTTTCTAATATTCATGAACAAAAATCTCGTTCCAAATACAGTCCGTGAACTAAGTGGCTGCTTTTGTGAACTGTATCACGATATAAATCCGATTTCGGAAACATTAATCATGAATACGTGAACTAAATCATGATTACCAAGGAAAGTTTTCACGTTTTCATGACACACGTTGCATGCAACTACGTTACTCTAGCGTTATATAAATTTTGCGGAACAAAGCTCACGTATTCATGACTTTTATTCATGGTGTATTTTCGTAAATGAAATTTTGGCTTGTTCTGAAATTCGTGACTCGAGGTTGACGTATTCCGGAACGATTTTTTATCCGTGTAGGGACTTTATCCAACGCACTAAAACAAACAGAAACACTTTCAAACACTGACTGGATTTTGAAGAGAACATTACCAACATTGAACAACTTGTTATGATAAAATTATGTCTGTAATAGCGAAATCATAACATGCCAGCAACCAGCGGGCTGCGATTGCAAAAGGCAAATAAACTTTAAACGACCCTGAGTTATTTTCTATACCGAAACATGATTTTATGAAATATTTGGTAATTATCGAACAGAAATTGTGCGAAATTCAGGATCGGCCAGGATTTACGAATTAGGTAGGTGTCATGCGGATACAGTGAGCAAATTCTTATAATAATTCATTATAAAACTCTTTCAAAATCAGAATAGTAGCCCTGAAGAGATCTTTTTGTGTGAAATACATCATAAAATAGTTATTGACATTCTGTCGAAAATTGGGAACCAGGGCGCTAAACACAGATGGTTCTACCCCGAAAAATGCCGTTCTGCCTGTATAGACATAGTGATTGCGAATTTTTAACACTCAACGTTGCGTCTTATCTACATCGTCTACATATATATCGATATCATCTTCAAACATATCAATATCATCATAAAATACATTCATATCGTCTACATATATATCGATATAATCTACAAATATATCAATATCATGACCATATACATCGATATATTTATCTATATCATCTACATTTATTTCGAAATCATGTACATATACATATGCATGTACATCAGATCGTGATATGACTACCAACTGGATCATACGTTTCCCTCCAAACTTTTTAAATTTGCCATGAGCTTGGCATAGTACGCGACTGTATTAAAAATGGCTGTCCAGCCAGCCATTCGCCAGCAACAGCCGCTGAGCCATCATTCTGGCTGGTTGCTCGCCCGCGTACCCTCCTGCAGGGTACTTGCAACCGGCAGCTGCCAGAGCAGTACTGGCCCATTGCCTTGGCTGCCGAGCGAATGAAGAAAAATTGAAGGTGTCCCCTTTTTACATCGTGCACTGCTGCATGTGAGACGTTCTTTACATAAATTTGAAGTCTGTGATAGGAAAGTACTGTGCATTTAGTAAATTTACTCCGAAAAATCGGCATTATATGACATCACCATATATTTATTTGCGTTAATTTCAATAGTTGAATGTTAAAATTCAATAGTTTTAAATATTGAAATCGAAGCGTAGAAAATGTCCCGATCGATAGGTGCAAACATTTTGGAAATCAATCATTGAATGACTTAGTTATTAACGTTCAAAACCTATATATTTTTCGTGACGCTCCAAATTTTTGCAATTCGAACGTGTATCCCAGTATTGAAAACACAGACGTAGTCCTAAGTCAAAATTTTGGACACAGATGGCCATCACGGTATCTGAGAGTCTGTAAAATAACCTGGGACAAAACTGAAATAATAGCTCCAGCATGATTTTCGGAAGCCTTTTGAGCCTTACTGTTCAAAATTTCAGCTCGATCGGTGACTTTATTTTTCCGCACGTGGTTTCAATTTTGCACAAGATTATCCACAGGGAAACATACTTTCACAGAAAAAAATCTTGCGAGGTCCTCTAAAAATAAACCGATCAAATTTCTTTCTTGGAAACTTTCCAAAAAAACGTTTCTTCCAAGATCGCAAAGTGATCCGATGCTTGAGGAAAAAGTAATATTGCTTCTAGCAGCACTAGAGTTCCTAAAAATCAAAGTGGAATGAAAATTTATTTTTTGAGGTAGGACTACGTCTTTGTTTTTAATACAGGAGTGCACTTTGCGAGTACGAGAATTTGGAGCATTACGAAATATGCTTAGGTTTTGAACGTTAATGACTAATTCATTTTAAGACCGATATTCAAAATCTTTGCACCAATCTATCTGGAATATTTCTACGCATGAATTAAAATATTAAAATTGTTGGATTTTTAACATAAATGTATTGAAAATAACGCAAATACAAGATGATGTCTTATAATGTCGATTTTTCAGAGTAAATTTACAAAATACACAGTATTTTCCTAGCACAGACTTCATATTTGAATAAGAACGTCTCCTAGGCAGCCAGGAATGTTAAATAAGGGATACCCCTTCGCATTTTTGTATAGTATTTCGGCAGTCGTGGAGCTGTGCAGAGTGGGATCTGGTGTTGGATCGCAGTTGGCAGCAGCAAGCACCCTGGAGGGTGCACTGGCAAGCAGTCGTTGCCCAGAGAGGCATTGGTGCAGTTGGCTGTTGTTGCCGATGCTCCCGTCAACCCCGCTGCGAGAAACATGGCTGCTGAAGCCAACGACTTGGCGGTAAAAAAGCCACCAGTGACAAGGAGACAAGAATCAATCATCTCACGTCACCTGCAGATGGCCACCCGCAACGACGAGGTACTGAAACAAGTTCAATCGCGAACCATGTTTCTCCCCCGTCAACTAAATCCGTCCTTTTCAGGACGACCAAATCAAATTTGCCAACTAAAGTGTTTGTTTGGTTGAAATTTTCTCTTGTGCTGTTTGAAATTTCCATTACCGCGCCCCGGCTGACCATGGCATTGCTTAAAACGCCGCGTCCCGGAGTAAATGGCAAAGCGCGTTGAACAACCAACGAACCAACAGATCCATAACTATCTTCTACGCGTTAAAGATAGTGGCCCTCTCAACCATCGTAGAAAATACAACCGGGGCCGTATCCTCATTAAGGGCCACCAAATGCTATCTAAAGAGTTTTTTTTTACATTTTTACTTCCATATTTACTTCCAAATGCTGATCTAACGTTCCATTAGCACTTTTTCGACCTAGACGTCTATCGGCAATGATAGACTTTGAAATCCCAAACAGATCACAACCATCTAAAGGGTGTCCACGATGAAATTGCCACACTATGAAATTGCTCTAACTTTTTAACCGTTGGGTAGAATTTAATGAAAATTTGGGTGGATTTAGTTCATAGTGCATTATTTACATCCTGCAAGTTTTAAAGTCCTGTGATCAAAACTCGCGGAAATGGAGTCGAAAGAACAGCTCGTGCGTGATAAAATCTTGCGCATTCATCACGAGAACAAGGATCTCTCGCATCGTTCCATCGCTAAAACGTTGGGAATCGCGAATTCCACGATGTCGCGAGTGATTAAGCGGTTCGAGGAACGGTTGACCACCGATCGGAAGCCCAGAAGTGAAGGAAAAAGTATTCCGTACAACACCAAAAATCACAACCGCGTAGTTGGGGCCTTCAACCGAAATCCGAACGCCTCCGTTCGGGATGTGGCTAAGAAGCTGCACCTAAGCCGAAGTTTTGTCCAGAAGGCCAAAACTAAGCCTGGGCTTCGAACGTTCAAGGTACAAAAGGCCCCTAATCGCGACGAGAAGCAGAACAAGTCCGCCAAAACCCGTGCCAGGAAGTTGTACCTCAACATGCTGACGAAAGTTGAATGCTGCATCATGGACGACGAAACATATGTGAAGGCCGACTTCAAACAGATCCCCGGCAACCTGTTTTTCACGGCCAAGGATAAATTCAGCGTTCCGGAGCATGTCCGCACTCAGAAGATGTCCAAATTTGCGAAGAAATTCCTGGTTTGGCAAGCCATCTGCACGTGCGGGAAGCGGAGTGCACCTTTCGTGACCCAGGACACGATGAACGGACAGGTGTACATAAAAGAGTGCCTCCAGAAGCGGCTGCTTCCTCTCCTGAAGGCCCACAACGTCCCAACAATCTTCTGGCCGGATTTGGCCTCATGCCACTACTCCAAGGACGTGCTGAAGTGGTATGCGGACAATAAGGTCAATTTCGTGCCGAAAATGTTCAACCCTCCCAACACTCCGGAGCTCCGCCCCATCGAGAAGTACTGGGCGATTATGAAGCAGCACGACTTAAACCACCTAAGGTAGTGAAGACAGTCGAGTAACTGAAGAAAGTATGGGTTTACATGCAAAAAACGGTTGATTCACAGGTTGTGCAGAATCTTATGGCCGGGGTTAAGGCCAAGGGGCGGGCATTTGCGTATGGACTGTAAATAAAATACGAGGAAAATGGTAAAATGAAGTTTAATAGTTATTTCTCAATCCCTGAAAATTTGATGGCAATCAGATGAAAACTCGAATTTTGCGAATCAATTTTGTGTGTGGCATTTTCATCGTGGACACCCTCTACAACGCAATAAGGATAATGATCTCCAGATGGTCGATCATATCAACAGGATGTGCTCTTATAGTGCATTCTCGCTCCACCATCTCGGAAGAAAAACAGTTCCAGAAGTTTGGAAAACCCCCCCCCCCCCGCGAAACACTCCCCTCTACCTTTCCTTTCCCCCCAACAAACAATTCAAAAAAACCTCCACAACAAATACCCCCCCGCCGAAAAAAAAAACAACAAAAAAAAAAAAATAGCAGACCGCCCCCACCCCCCCACAAAAAGGAGAGTAGTAAGATGCTGCGTACTACCCCCCCCCTCCTCCCCCCCACCCCCCCCCCCCCTCCCTTTTTTTTTTTATATTTTCCCCCCCCCCCCCCCACACGAAAAAAACAAACAAACAGAAATAAATTTTTTTAAAAAACAAATATATAATAAAAATTATTTTTTAATAAAATTTTTAGGTGTACGCTGCCCCCCCCCCCCCATCCGTCACGGCCCAGGCTACAAAGCAACGCCATACTGGAGGTGGCTGGTTCGATTTCCGGTCTGGTCTAGGAATTTTTCGTTAAGGATAATTTCTCGACTCCCTACCCGAATAAAAAAGTATTATAGATTTACAATAAAATGTATTGTAACCATACAATAGAATCAATAGTGTGTACTATTGATCGTATTGTTCGCGAGGATAAGATAACATTAGGACTTACTGTTTCTACAATAGAATCGATTGTAAATTGAGATATCAACAATAGAATAAGGGGGTTGTTATGTATCTTAACAATAAAAAATATCACTTTTTTCTGAACAAATTTGAGTAAGTAACTATAAATTGTATTGTTTCACAATTGTTGAAAATTCTAACATATGGGATGTATAGTAGATCTATTGTTATTACAACGTTCATTTTTGATTTGTCTGATACATTAACAGTAAAATTAATGGTCGGCAATAAATTTTGTTGTTATTGTATATTATTAAATTGTAATTGTATTGTTATTTTTATCCGGGTAGGTGTGCACCCAACCACAATCAAAAAGAACCATCCAATTAATAACTGTGGAAGTGCATTTTAAACACTAAGTTAAGAGCAAGCAATAAGCGAATTGTGAAAGCAATAAGCTTGAAATGTTAGAAAGAAAGAAGAAGACTGTGTCCGAATTATTGTGGATACAGACCTTATGCTTTTAATGCAACAGTAACAGACACATTTATACTCGCATTGCGCTTATCGCAATATTTTCGTCGAATTGTTACCAGTCAACTACAAAGCAACGGAAATATAGAATTTCAATAGCATTTGACCATGGTTCGATTCCACAAACACTGAAAGGCCGTTTTCATTAGCTCTGTATTTTCCAGGCCCACATGGTTGAAATTAACGCTTTGCGCTAGAAGTGTGAACTCCACAGAACTAATTAAAACCACTCTCCATGCCAATCAACACAAAAAGTATAAAATTGTTTCGAAATGTTCTTTAATTTTCCCCAGAACAGAACCATAATTTAATACACCTCCCATGCCTCGTAACTTTATGGAATAATAGTACCTCCATTTCCTCGCCACAAATTGAAAACTACCCCCACCAGTAGTAGTAATGCCCTCCTGAATCCCACAGGGCCTCATACATACCGAACTTCGTGCTGGAAACTTAAATGAAACTTTTAATTTCCCTCCTAAAAGTCACATTCTATCCATTTTTATTAGCCCGAAAAACAGCGATTCCCACTTTGTCCGCCCGACACCGAAGGGTTGTCATATTTCTGCGGATGAAAGTCTTCCACCTTGGTGAATCCGTTCACAAAACTCGAAGCTCCTGACATCCAGCGGTGTAAGGATAAGAGCTACTCTGGGGTTAGTTTTCCACTCGCCGTTAAGCGCCACCCATCCGACCGCAACCTGGCAGGAGCCTTCTCTGGATGATGCTGTGGAAGTCAACTAGCGAGGACATGTTCACATGAGTCTGGTTTATTATTTAATAATTTTCCCGGCATAATGTCTGTCATAATTTTCCAAATGCCTTAACCCAAGCATCACATTCTCGTGCTGGTTTCGATGTTGTCATCGGGTCTCCAGTCCACAAAAGTGGTTTCGCTTTGCCTAGGCTTAAAATCCTACCGTGGTTGCTTGCATTGGCTCGGAACTGAATAAGGCGTAATTTTTCTACATTTTGTTTCTGGCGACCGACGACGAAAACGACGACGACGGGGCCGGTGTGCCACGCCATTGGGACTTTGAGGCAGTGCTGAGTTATTTTCTGTCAGCACTTTTGTAAGAACCGACCAACAACGGTGTGGCTTCCGAGAGCACACCACAGAGGGGTGGCCAGGTTTGAACGAGAATTTTCGCTTGCCCTGCTTTCAGACCCGGTAGAAGTCGAAACAGCGGTGGGAAAAGGTATTATAGTTTTACGGCCAAACCAACTCTCCAAATGGGATCAAACGGGGAACTTTTGTCAGGCGTGTTCACTCTGGTAATGCTACTTTGTGTGAAGTTTGCTGCAGGCTGAATATTTTCGCTAAATTGAGGTATTCAAATATAAAAGGAGAACGGGTCCTTCGCCTATTGTGGGATTTTTGGTCAAATGCAAAACGCATTTACGGATTAACCGTTAAAAGTATGTTACTTCCAAAAAATTAACGAACTGTTCAATCAACAGTTTGTCAAAAACAATTATCTGATCAAATAATTTGCTTCGCATCACAAAACATAAACAAAATTCAGACTTTCGTTACCCAACTTAGAAATTATGAATTTTTCATGAAAATTCATGTTTGTAAAAAGTCGGGGAACGTAAAGAAAGATTTCGTGTAAAATTATGTCTCCTAAAACTGACACATACTCAATTCGACGAAAGATGCGTTTGATTGAATTTATTTTCTTATTTTCATCTCTTTCAACTCTTTCTTATGTGCTAAAGGACGCTTGCATGTGTCGGTCTCAGGGGACAGAAATGTACATGAAATTTGGTAGTGTGTGCTAGAAACATTTGGGTTTTGCAAATTTAGTTAAAGATTTTGTTTTATGCCATCAACAATATTTTTGCTCGCCTTTTGGATTTGCAACGCTTTATCTCATAAACTATTGAGTATTTCTCAATGCAGATTAGATCTGTGCGCCACCGCGCCGCGCCGCCGCCACATACGATTTTATAACGCCGCCGCCGCCACTATTTTGGACCGGCGCGCCGCTGCATTTTTTTGCCGCGCCGCTGGGCAATTTGAGGCGCGCCGACCCTTCTGTTATTTTCATTAGCCTTTTAGAAATGCAAATGATGACATCTCGATGCGATATGCCATCCAAAGGGGTGCGTGTGAAACGGTGATCAGCTTTGTCGTTTCGTTCTAGCAACTGCAGTGTACATTTTCGTGTTCCGACTTTCAGCAATTGCGCGATTGAGTTTGAATTTAAAAATAATAAAATGTCAGCCTTAAATGTCGTGAAAATTTCAATCGCGAGTGTACATATTGATATCACAAATAATGTTAATCGAACCAGCGATGAGTGGAAAAAAATTGTGGCTCTGAAATATGTCACAAATGGTTTCACTCATCATCTGCTTCCTGACAAATTGTTCTGCAATGCAGGTCTAATCGAAGCAAAACAAAAGGCTGGTCTTAATTTGCACGAAGACAGGGATCGAGATATTGAGATAGGTTGTTAACATTCGGCAAGTAAGTTTTATTAATAATGAAATTGTTGATTTTTTCTTAGAATTTCTTAGGTAAACAAGATAACGTCAGGTTGCATGCCTGTATTCTTTTTTCTTATTCAAACCTTCGATTGTCCTGAAATAAAAAATGGTTAAGGTAGCCTACCTCCTCGGGAATCTTGTTCAAGGATTTTGTTCTCATGTAATTTTCAAGGGGTGAGATTGACGAAATTTTGACACGGAAAATTAAAAATCCGACCACATTTAACATGCACTGGGATAAGAATCCAGCGAAAAAACATTCCGAGGTATGAGACTACCATATATTGAGAAATAAACTAAAATTGTAGTGAATACTGGTGAATAAAACACAACTTTCCAAACTGTGCTTAACTAATGTATTAAATATGGTAGGGCAAAGGTAACATTCAAACTTTCATATTTTCTTCATCTTAACGAATCGATTAACTTGATGAATTATATTGCATAAATTTGTCAAGAATAATAGGAAATTTAATATGCCATCCAGACTACGAACTCTATCACTTGATATAAAGAATCTTGAAATCAATGTTCGTACATCTAGTTTTCACTGGAAATAATGCATCTGACGTCTCATATTAAAATTCGTTATATCAAGTAATATAGCTCGTAGTCTAAACGGGGTTTAAAACAAAGAGTTTCATTATTTTTGTTTGAGTCTCTGAATTAAGCCAGAATTCTTATATTTTTTCACGATTTGTTGATATTTTGATTTTTGAATTTTTATGATTTAATAAATTTTTGCATCTTGAGTTTCTTGAATTTAGAGATTTTTAGATTTTTAAATTTTAAGATCTTGGACTTTTTAGATTTTTAAATTTTTAGATTTTAAGATTTTCAGATATTTAGATTTTTAGATTTTTAGATTTTTAGATTTTTAGATTTTTAGATTTTTAGATTTTTAGATTTTTAGATTATTAAATTTTTAGATTTTTAGATATTTTAGATTTGAAGATTTTTAAATTTTTAGATTTTTAGATTTTTAGATTTTTAGATTTTTAGATTTTTAGATTTTTAGATTTTTAGATTTTTAGATTTTTAGATTTTTAGATTTTTAGATTTTTAGATATTTAGATTTTTAGATTTTTAGATTTTTAGCTTTTTAGATTTTTTAGATTTTTAGATTTTTAGTTAGATTTTTAGATTTTTAGTTAGATTTTTAGATTTTTAGAATTTTTAGATTTTTAGATTTTTTGATTTTAAGATTTTTAGATTTTTAAATATTTTTGATTTTTAGATTTTTAGATTTTTAGATTTTTAGATTTTTAGATTTTTAGATTTTTAGATTTTTAGATTTTTAGATTTTTAGATTTTTAGATTTTTAGATTTTTAGATTTTTAGATTTTTAGATTTTTAGATTTTTAGATTTTTAGATTTTTAGATTTTTAGATTTTTAGATTTTTAGATTTTTAGATTTTTAGATTTTTAGATTTTTAGATTTTTAGATTTTTAGATTTTTAGATTTTTAGATTTTTAGATTTTTAGATTTTTAGATTTTTAGATTTTTAGATTTTTAGATTTTTAGATTTTTAGATTTTTAGATTTTTAGATTTTTAGATTTTTAGATTTTTAGATTTTTAGATTTTTAGATTTTTTGATTTTTAGATTTTTAGATTTTTAGATTTTTAGATTTTTAGATTTTTAGATTTTTAGATTTTTAGATTTTTAGATTTTTAGATTTTTAGATTTTTAGATTTTTAGATTTTTTAGATTTTTAGATTTTTAGATTTTTAGATTTTTAGATTTTTAGATTTTTAGATTTTTAGATTTTTAGATTTTTAGATTTTTAGATTTTTAGATTTTTAGATTTTTAGATTTTTAGATTTTTAGATTTTTTTAGATTTTTAGATTTTTAGATTTTTAGATTTTTAGATTTTTAGATTTTTAGATTTTTAGATTTTTAGATTTTTAGATTTTTAGATTTTTAGATTTTTAGATTTTTAGATTTTTAGATTTTTAGATTTTTAGATTTTTAGATTTTTAGATTTTTTAGATTTTTAGATTTTTAGATTTTTAGATTTTTAGATTTTTAGATTTTTAGATTTTTAGATTTTTAGATTTTTAGATTTTTAGATTTTTTAGATTTTTAGATTTTTAGATTTTTAGATTTTTAGATTTTTAGATTTTTAGATTTTTTAGATTTTTAGATTTTTAGATTTTTAGATTTTTAGATTTTTAGATTTTTAGATTTTTAGATTTTTAGATTTTTAGATTTTTTTTTTAGATTTTTAGATTTTTAGATTTTTAGATTTTTAGATTTTTAGATTTTTAGATTTTTAGATTTTTAGATTTTTAGATTTTTAGATTTTTAGATTTTTAGATTTTTAGATTTTTAGATTTTTAGATTTTTAGATTTTTAGATTTTTAGATTTTTAGATTTTTAGATTTTTAGATTTTTAGATTTTTAGATTTTTAGATTTTTAGATTTTTAGATTTTTAGATTTTTAGATTTTTAGATTTTTAGATTTTTAGATTTTTAGATTTTTAGATTTTTAGATTTTTAGATTTTTAGATTTTTAGATTTTTAGATTTTTAGATTTTTAGATTTTTAGATTTTTAGATTTTTAGATTTTTAGATTTTTAGATTTTTAGATTTTTAGATTTTTAGATTTTTAGATTTTTAGATTTTTAGATTTTTAGATTTTTAGATTTTTAGATTTTTAGATTTTTAGATTTTTAGATTTTTAGATTTTTAGATTTTTAGATTTTTAGATTTTTAGATTTTTAGATTTTTAGATTTTTAGATTTTTAGATTTTTAGATTTTTAGATTTTTAGATTTTTAGATTTTTAGATTTTTAGATTTTTAGATTTTTAGATTTTTAGATTTTTAGATTTTTAGATTTTTAGATTTTTAGATTTTTAGATTTTTAGATTTTTAGATTTTTAGATTTTTAGATTTTTAGATTTTTAGATTTTTAGATTTTTAGATTTTTAGATTTTTAGATTTTTAGATTTTTAGATTTTTAGATTTTTAGATTTTTAGATTTTTAGATTTTTAGATTTTTAGATTTTTAGATTTTTAGATTTTTAGATTTTTAGATTTTTAGATTTTTAGATTTTTAGATTTTTAGATTTTTAGATTTTTAGATTTTTAGATTTTTAGATTTTTAGATTTTTTAGATTTTTAGATTTTTAGATTTTTAGATTTTTAGATTTTTAGATTTTTAGATTTTTAGATTTTTAGATTTTTAGATTTTTAGATTTTTAGATTTTTAGATTTTTAGATTTTTAGATTTTTAGATTTTTAGATTTTTAGATTTTTAGATTTTTAGATTTTTAGATTTTTAGATTTTTAGATTTTTAGATTTTTAGATTTTTTAGATTTTTAGATTTTTAGATTTTTAGATTTTTAGATTTTTAGATTTTTAGATTTTTAGATTTTTAGATTTTTAGATTTTTAGATTTTTAGATTTTTAGATTTTTAGATTTTTAGATTTTTAGATTTTTAGATTTTTATGATTTTTTAGATTTTTAGATTTTTAGATTTTTAGATTTTTAGATTTTTAGATTTTTAGATTTTTAGATTTTTAGATTTTTTAGATTTTTAGATTTTTAGATTTTTAGATTTTTAGATTTTTAGATTTTTAGATTTTTAGATTTTTAGATTTTTAGATTTTTAGATTTTTAGATTTTTAGATTTTTAGATTTTTAGATTTTTAGATTTTTAGATTTTTAGAGTTGTACACTGACATTGAGCAACAATTCCGTTGTGAATTTACGTTTGATCGGCAGCTCCCTCTATGTCTGCATAAATTGAGCATCTACCGGAATTGATTGAACGTTTGGTAAATTTAATAAAAAAATAAGGTATGTGGAGGTATATAATGCTAATAAATGTTTTGATATTTCTAGCCATTTACGATGAACTTCGTCGACGAGCAGGCTGGAGAAACAAGTCACAAGCGACACAAGTTCTCCCGATTGCACTTTGCACGGAAAACTTCTGCGGAGGATAACCCTACTGATATGATGAGAGAAGTTTTAACTTGGTCTGATCCCAAGATGGCTATCGGTCTATCGGTCAAATCAAGCGCGAAAAATTCATTCTGGAAGCATGACCCAGAGTTCCAAGCGCAGATGCTACAGTTCTGTGTATCTGACGAACAGGAACACGAAAACATTTCCCAATCTAGCAAAAACGAATATAGTGAAGATGAGGGACAACTTTGAGTGAAGGTGAATTATCTGATGGTAATGGATAATATATTTTTTTGTGGTGGTCTGAAAAGGCCCAGTTAACTTGTTTTATTCCAAAGACATCTGAAAAGCATATTGATAAATGGGCAATATTCCGAAAATATGGGGAAGTGGGGTAAAATAAGCAATATCTCCATTTCCCGACTCGTGCAGTGGCAACAACCACCATCATTCGATTTCTAAGTAAATTCTACATAATATTAGGCTTATTTTGACTACCGCAGACCCCTCCGACCTTAGATTAATGAACAATATTCGAAAACATTGGGGAAGTGGGGTACAATCAGCAATATCTCCGTTACCCGACCCGTGCACTTTCATTCAATTTCTAGGGAAATTCTACATAAGAATCGGCCTATTTTGACTACCGCATAGATTACTGGGCATTATTCGAAAATACGGGGGAATTGGGGTAAAATAAGCCCAATATCTCCGTCCACTGAATTTTGCGGCAAGTGAGACTCCTTCCATTCGATTCCCCAGGAATTTTTCACATAAAAATTGCTATTGTTTACTAACCTTGTGCTACTTGGAGCTGAATTATCGAATTATTTTGCGATTCATGTACTTTTTTTTTACCACTGTGCACTGCTTCGAACAATGCGGTGTAGAATCTTCGATCGAAATCGATCGGATCGAAAACCTTTTTTGTCCATTTTAGACACATATACCTATCAAAGAATGATATAAAAAAATCGATTTTTCCAACATTTTGAATGAGAACCTGCACACTACCAAAATGTCATGTAAATTTCTGACTCCTGAGACCGACACATGCAAGCGTCCTTTAGCACAATAGAATGAGTTGAAAGAGATGAGAAAATAAATTCAATCAAACACATCTTTTGTCGAATTGCGTATTTGTCAGTTTCAGGAGACATAATTTTACATGAAATCTTTCTTTACGTTCTCCGACATTTTACATTAATTACGTCTCGTGTAAAATTCTTAATTTCTAAGTGTGTGGCCTTAAGTCTCATATCTTTGTACAGACACGTACAGATACACACATACACACGTAAGTTCATCTCCCCGAAGTAATACCGAAAGGTGGTTCCGGGGAGGGACCAGGGCTAAAGGCACGGGTGGGTTTTTAGTGGGTCACGTAACACGTAAGTTCATTGACCTGAGTCATATCACACTATGGATATCCGGGCCTTCTATCAAAATATAGGACTTGGAGAGATCCTATAATCTTTCCAGTGCACGAGAAAGTCAAACAGTTAAAAGGGATAAGCATAAGGAAATGTTGAGGGAATAATTTATGCCAGCGCCGGTCCACGCCGCCCTTCACAAAGCGTATCCTTATTGGCCGGCAATATCTGGGCGACGAGGTAAGCGGGTTTTGCCATATCAATCTGGTTTGTCCTCCGATAACGGTTATCAGTCGAATGGGTACCAAAAACTCTGGAAAATATTGGAATCATCGCTTCCGCCATCCTCGAACTTTTGTTTGTATTGGATCTGTTGAAACCCATCACACCCCCATTCAGTCAACAGTTTCAAACTACATTTTTCGTCATCCGATAACTGCTCCAAAACTTCATCAAGATACTTGCAAAGTCGTTCAGCCGTGTGGTCCAGGAGGTCCTGTAGACGTACTTCTGCAAGCGTTTCGGAAACTGAAATGGATTCTTCTTTAGGGTAGCATTTTTTCTATGCTTGTTGCAAAACCGAATAACAAGGGTAGAGGGACTTATTTGGTGCGTGAATGATTTCATATTGTTTCCTCGGTAAGTTAGCTTCAACAAAGATAGCTAATGCTTCGTCCGGCGAATTTTTATGATGAATATTTGTATGGGGGTGAAGGATAACTGCTGTTGCACTGCTGTTGAGGGGCATGCTCCGACTGTTTTTATAACGTTTGAAGCAGCTGTTCTTCGAGCAGCTCGCTGACTCATTTGAGCAGCATAAGTCAATTCCTCAACCGGAACGGTTTTTCTGAGCTCTAAAGTTCTCCTACGTTTCGAACTCTCGCTTGTTATTCCGAATCTTTTAACAGGGCGTCCACCACTGCTTGTCGCTTTACCCCAAAAAGTGAACTTGACATTTGAATTCAACCATGTTGCGTTGTTTCTAGTAAAAACATTTTTTCGGTAACGCGACGCAATCCATCTCCGTTTAAAGTCTGTTTTGAAGTTACTGAACTCATGCTTCAGAGATTTTCTTCCATCAGAAGGGCATCTTAAAATGTTGACTAACTCTTTTTCAACATACGATAATTTGATATCCAGCGATTTTCCAGAGCATTGTTCCATCATCTGACATAAATATTGCCTCGAAATAGAATAATGCAATGTTCCTGATACTGAAAAAAAGGAATAAACAGCTGTTTGAACAAAAAATGCGCATAATCCTTGATTAAAAAAATGTCAATAAAATGGCAAAGAGGAACCAGGAGGAAGTTTTTCTCCCGCCACTATATTCTATAGACTTTGATCTTTCCGATGGTGTAGAAGAACCTGCCCAGATTTGCCCAGAAAGTTACTAAAAAGGTTATTGAACATCACAATACTACGTATCCTTTTGGGTATGTTGCGATAATGGCTTCCCGTATTGAAAGTTTTTGTTTATTATGTACTTTTATACAGGGAAGCTGAAGATAAACATTCAACCTACCTTATGAACATTCATCCATATCGAATAAACACTATTTCCTTCAAATTTACAACCTTTTTTATACCACACGACCGGCAATACACACTTTTTAATCTGACCAAGTGACAGTAACAAATGACAGTTGGGTGGGCGTAAAAAAAACATTGACAGGGTCTAAAATGGTATGAGTGTGACAAGTAGGATATGTTGCTACTCACACCAGCATAAAATAATGGAAATCATGCATTTCATCATTCGGAGTTATGGCCAGCTTTCTAGGGCATTAACTCCTATATGAGACTGTGAGCTGAACATGCCGGTAGAATGTCGGATGACAGTCCAGTTCAAATGATTCTCGATAACGATCCGACGGGCACAGGAAGAAGAGGCGCGCAATGAGCAAGGGGGATCGGCCAGCATACCCTTCACAGAATGCGAGGCTGGTGAAGTGTAGCCATGGACCGAATAGAATGGAGACAACTTCTGTATAAAACTCAGGCCACTCCGGCCTTGACCTGTTTGGTCCGTTAAGGCCAGGTTCTCATTTAAAATGTTGGAAAAATCGATTTTTTTATTGCATTTTTTGATAGATATATGTGTCTAAAATGTCGGGGCAAAAAGGTTTTTCGATCCGGGAAGTACAAAAGATTCTACAGCGCATTGTTCGAAGCAGTGTCACAGCCACCGCGCGACGTTGTCAAACTCTAAACGCGTTTTTCTCGAAACAATGTTTTTCAAAACTGCGTGCACGATTACAAAAACACGGCTCGACCAATTAAAACTATGTCCATTTAGAATCCGGAATAATAAAATCATCTGTATCTCGGTAACGGATTGACGTACAAATAAGTTTAATACATCAAAACAAAGGTAATTCACTGTACTTTTAAAAATATCAATACAAATCATTTCTCTTCGTTTATGATAAAAATTTGCACTTTCTTATTTATTCCTCCCATCAAACGCTGCACACCTCCGGAGTCAACTTCCTTGGCACATTTGTTCCACATTTTGGTCATCTGAGTCGCGTCCCGAGCCGTTTTTCCACTTTTCTTAAGCTTCCGCTTCATTATTGCCCAAAATCTCTCGATGGGCCGGAACCGCGGGCAGTTGGGTGGATATATGTTTTAATCGATGAAATCTACGTTATTATTGCGGTACCACTGGATGATTTCCCGGCTGTAGTGGCAACTCGCCAAATCTGGCCAAAGCTTCACGGGACCATTATGGGCTTTCATGAAAGGTAGTACGTGGTTTTTGAGGCATTCTTCCTTGTACAGCTTCGAGTCCATCGTCTTATTCGTCACGAACACTTTGGTCTTTGCTCCGCAGCTGCATATCCCTTGCCAAATCATCAGTTTTTTCGGCAAATTTGTCCATAAAAGCAAACTTAAACTTCGCAAACATCGCACGAACATCTCTTCGTGCCGTCGCCATGTAGAATTTTTGGCCAGGAAGCTGTCCGATATCCATTTTAACGTAGGTTTCATCGTCGATGAGCAGGCAGCCTTGGTACTTCGTCAAAACCTGCTGGTACAATTTCCGAGCTCGAGTTTTGGTGACGAAACTTTGCTTCAACGTTCTGTTTGGTTGCTTGCTGGCTCGATAAGAACGATATCCTGCTCGCAAACGAATTCTTCGAACGGTACTGCGAGCAGCAGCGTATTTTTGTGCGATTTCATTATCTGATAGTCCAGGGTTTGCTCTGACGGTTCTCAACACCTTCTGGTTCAGCTTGCGGTCATATGTTCCACTACGACGCTTACCTTGAGGCACTCGATCCACGCTCTTTTGCTCCCTGAAACGTTTGAGCACATCATACACGGTTGATTTGGCGATTTTCAACGTTTTTGCGCTTTTTATTGCGGACCACGTTGGATTATCAGCGTGGGTGTGCAGAATTTGTTCTCTCCTCTCGGCTTCCATCTGGAATAACTTTTGACTCACTGCACGAAACACCGTGAAATTTATACCACAGAAAGTGGGCGCCTAGGTAAACAAACCGCTGTAAAATAATTCTTGCAGCGGTCACTTTCCGTGCCGCTGCAACACAATAAGTGATTCCGGATTCTAACTGGACAGAACATTCTTCAGGTGTCTGTCGTGGAAGGATACAGAAACTTCTAAAGGGTGTCCACAGTTAAATAGATTTTTTGGTTATCATCATATGGTCTTTTCACTTTGTTTCGATTTACAGGGTGTCCACAGTTAAATTGCATCACTTTAAACTCGTTCTCAAAAACAGGTCTCTCAACCGATTGTCATGAAATATTCAGGGAATAAAAAACAATGTATAATCTTGGTTCAAGAATTTTTATTTCACTGTATTTCTTTACCAAATCCAAAAGCCCGAACTTTCTTTTTAATACCACGCATAAGATTTTGTACAACGCTTGAACCGAATTTTTTTTCCGCTTTCAACCATGACTTCAACATTTCCTGTTCTGTAGTGACAACTTTAGGATGCTTACAAAGTTCGTGCTTCATTATAGCCCAATATTTTTCAATTGGCCGCAACTCTGGAGAGTTTGAGGGATTAAGATCCTTCGGCACGAAATTGACACCATTCGTCTTGTACCACTCTAGAACATCCTTGGAGTAGTGACAAGAGGCTAGGTCCGGCCAAAAAATGGTAGGAACGTTGTGTGTTTTGAGAAACGGAAGCAGTCGTTTTTTCAAGCATTCATTCATTTATACTTGGCCATTTACAGTTGAAGTTGTCACGAAAGGCTTGCTCCGTTTACCATACGAACATGTCCCCTGCCAAATCATGAATTTCTTGGGGTACTTTGACACTTGCTGTTTCCTGAGAGACTCTGGAACATCGAACTTGTTTTTCGCAGTCACACTCTGGTTGCCGGGAATTTGTTTAAAGTCCGCTTTAACGTGTGTTTCATCGTCCATGATGCAGCAGTGTGGTTTCGTCAACATTTGTGTGTACAGCTTACGCGCACGTGTTTTGGCTGTCCTATTCTGTTTTTCATTGCGGTTTGGAGCTTTCTGAACTTTGAATGAACGGAGCCCGGCTCGTTTCTTGGCTTTCTGCACGAAACTTTTGGTCAAGTGCAGCTTTTTCGCGACATCCCGAACGGAACAGTTGGGTTTGCGTTTAAAGGCAGCAACCACTCGCTTGTGATCCTTCACACAGTACGGAACACTTTTTCTACCACTCACCTTCTTCCGATCGACAGTTAAACGTTCCCCGAAACGTTTTATGACACGAGACACTGTAGACTGGTGAATTTTCAACATCTTTCCGATGGCTCGGTGCGAAAGAAGTGGGTTGTCGAGGTGCGTGTGCAAAATGTTCTCGCGCACTTGCTGTTCCTTCGATTCCATTTTTGAAACTACGACACATTTCGCAATGAAACTCACACAGTGTAAACAATACACGCTGAGGTCATTTCACCCAAAATTTCGTTGAAATCAACCCAATGGGCGAAATGTTACAGCTTATTGAAAGTGATGCAATTTAACTGTGGACACCCTTTACTTTTGACCCCGAAAAAGTAAAAACTTTTTACTGGAGCTTGTCGATCTTATAAATGTAATTTCTTGATAATAAATATGTTTTATACAGTCTTAAACATTGAAAATAACACGAAAAAACGATATCCAAACATAAACTTAGCACCAAATTTACAATTTTAAAGCTATTCAAATTTCGGCTACGTCAGACTCCGCCAAATTTAATGCAGAATTGACTATTGAAAACGATTTTTGATTCCAGCAAACGTGTGAGAAGCTTCAATTCACGCAGATGGAGAACTACCATCCAGCTCCATGTGACATGGCGGCCGCCTTTTTTTTGTAAAATGAAATAAAATCAAAACTATATCCAATCGAAATACCTAAAAAGATTTTTAGGTCTTTCCTCAAAAAAAAAAAAAACATTCAAAACTTTGCCAATTCTTATTTCATTTGAATGAGAACCTGGCCTTAACAAATTTATTATAACGGTAAAAGAAAACTATGAGATATGACTGTAAGTTATTGCAGTAACATCAAAATACTAAGAAAAACATGGTTCAATTGCAGATTTTATCATTATGCACTAGAAAAACCCCGAAAAATTAGAATTTGATTAACGTAACGAAAAAGTTGTGTGTTTTGGTGTGAAACATATTTTTTTCTGAAGAATGCATTGAGAAATACTCAGTAGTTAACGAAATATAGCCGGACATATCCAAAGGGCGAGCAGAATTGTTGATGATGGCATCAAACATAATATATTGCCTCTTATCCACATGTTGATTTTAAATTCGAACGAATTTATCAAAACCAAAATAGGGAAGTTATTCTGTGTTGCATTACTGACAACGCTACCATTCTTCGAGATACTTGAAGTTAGATTAACCAGATTGTAAACTCTGCGTTGAAATGAATAATTTAATTGCCGATTGATTATCAATAAAACTGTTCTGCCAAACTATTGCACATGGACAACGATCGCACATCGAGGAAATCCAGCAGTTTCCTAATGCAATGAGCAACTGTTCCTTTTCCCCATAATCGGATTACTCCACAAACGTCCAAACACTGCCCACCCGTTGGCAGATTTGAGGTGCCATAAGCGTATTGTTGCAGATACATTCACGCAAATACGGTAAACGCACTGCTCAATCAGCGAACATCACCACTAGGCATGGACCATACATTAACTCTGGCCTAACCACCTATTTTCGGCTTGTGCAATGATGTCAAGGGTTTTAAGACCAAAATTAGCTAGATAGCTGGAGCGGTCATTGAACATTGAATTATTTTTCTTTTAAAATTGATATTGAAAGTATAACAAAGTTGTTAAAGCTCGATTCAAAGTAAATCTGGACGCACGGTTTAATACACCACTGCGTCCCTGGTGGTTGGAGCAAAAAACGTTTGACAGGCATTTTTTGATGCTTCATTGACGAAGGAATTGATGAAAAGTTTATCAATTGATCTACGCATCTCGAAATTACGGATCATGGAACAAATAATAACATTGTACAACGACTACAAAAATTGAAACTCATCGATTTCCGCACCGCAACCACTTTAAAAACATACACAGCTACATGCCCAAGAATCTACGGACTTCCGAAAGCGCACAAACCCGATCTCCCACTACGCCCAGTGGTACCTGGTATGACAAGTCCAAGCTACGAGTTATCCAAGTTTGTGTGCAAAATTCTCCAAGCATCGACAGATAACAAATACAACATCAGAGACTCTTTCAGTTTCTGCGAATACATCAACAATGTTACCATTCCAGCAAACCATGTAATGGTTTCATTTGATGTAGTGTCGTTATTTACCAATATTCCCAAACGATTGGTAATACACGACATCATCAACACATGGGATACCATCAAAACAAACACAGAGATAAATCTTGATCTATTTCTAGAGATTGTATCTTTCTGTATGGACTCAAGCTACTTCGTATTTCGTAATAAATACTACAAACAAATAGAAGGAACCGCTATGGGCAACCCACTATCACCCATCCTCGCTGATCTAGTTATGGGAGTAATGCTAGATACAGTAAACAAATATGACGACATCAAAATACCAGTGATACGAAAATACGTCGACGATCTATTTTTGCTCATACCCGATGACAAAATACAATACATATTGGACAGATTCAATGAATACCATCCAAACATACAATTCACACACGAAATAGAACAAGACGGTAGACTCCCATACTTGGATATGACACTCATCAGACAGGACAACAACACGATCCGTACGGAATGGTATATGAAATCAATAGCCTCGGGTCGGCTGCTAAATTTCATGTCCATCCACCCAATCTCTCTCAAAATAAATACCATGACAAACATGATCGATCGAGTAAACAGACTATCAACCAATTTGGACACGAAGAGGAAAAAAGAGATCATAACGAACATACTAAAACTCAACGATTACCCTGGAAACCTGATCAGCCGATTCTTAAACAACACCCATTGGACTTCCCAAGACAACAACAACAACAACGAGCCGAACGAGCACGTGGACCACTCAAACGATTTGACACGAGAGAGAACATACCGATCTCTCCCGTTCATACCATCTATCACACCGACCATCATCAAAATACTACGACGTGAGTACCCATCTGTGACGGTGAGCACACGCAGTGTAAACAAGGTTAGACACCTCTACACTCGCACTAAAGACCCGATACCAGTGAACCACCGCCACAATGTCGTCTATCGGATCCAATGTGACGATTGCACGAAGTGCTACATAGGGATGACCAGCAACCTACTCGAACAGAGATTGTCAGGACATAGGAGCAACTACAATCAACTGAAACGTCTACTAGATTCGGGTCAAACCTATACAGACGAACCCGTGCTAGCACTGAAAGAAAAAACTGCACTTTTATCACATTGCATTGATCATCAACACAAATTCAATTTTGACAAAACTCGTATTTTAGATCAAACTTTTAAAAAGAATACACTACCAATTTTAGAGATGATCAATATAATGAATGACAATAGTAGTATAAACAAACGAACAGACACAGATGGACTAAGTACGACATACTCTGGACTAATACATACAATAAACATGACTATAAATAGAACCACCAACACAAGGAACATCAACCCAGACACCACCTCTTAAAATCGACCACAACAACCAATTTTTAGTTAGCTAGACATACCACAACAGTGAAGTAGTGTAAAATAGGGTAAATAGTTTTGCTCCATACAACTGTTTTTTTAGACGGGATGGAAAATCTGCAACCAGACACCTGAAGAACTCAGGGTGTGGGGATGAGGGTGCCAACTCCTCGACCCACTAAAAACCCACCCGTGCCTTAAGCCCTGGACCCTCCCCGGGACCACCTTTCGGTATTACTTCGGGGAGGGGGCTATTGTGCTTGTTAAGCACCCACTATGTCTAACTACTTAGGGCTTTAGTAGTTAGGTGGTCCCTGCGACCTGCCTTTGGTCGTTTCGCCATTTTTGTTGAAGATCGAGGACGATCTGGGAGGCTGCTACGCATACCGCGTCCCAGACGTCCCGGTCCTGGCACATCCTCTGGACCAAGTTATCCGGAGTCGTGTCGTGACCGCTTACGGCAATCATGCCGGATCTCGCGCCGTCAAAGCGAGGACATGCGAAGAACACATGTTCCGCAGTTTCCTCGACTCCCGCGCACTCGCTGCATGCGGAGGACTGTGCATGCCCATATTTGTGCAGGTATTGTCTAAAACAGCCGTGGCCAGACAATATCTGCGTTAAGTGGAAGTTCACTTCACCGTGTCGCCTACCGACCCACCCGGTTAATTCCGGGATTAGTCGGTGGGTCCACCGACCTTTGGTGGAGTTGTTCCATTCCCTTTGCCACTTAACCATGGATGCGGCTCTAGTGGTCTTCCGAATACCTCTTGTTCCACGTTGCTCGAAGCACTCTACGTCCTCTTTTATGACAATGCCTATTGGCATCATCCCCGCTAGGACGCAGACCGCGTCGCGTGATACCGTTCGGTATGCACTCACCACTCTTAGGCACATAAGCCTGTGTGTACTCTCTAGCTTACTTGCGTAGCTCTTGGTACTCAAGGCGGTGATCCATGCCGGCCCGCCGTACCTAAGTATGGACAGGGCGACGCTGGCCAGGAGTTTACGCTTACTCCCTTGCACCGCCGAGCTATTCGACATCATGCGGGATAATGCCGATATAGCCATAGAGGCTTTCTTGCAAGCGTAATCGACGTGACTGACAAAGGACAGCTTATCGTCGATCATAACCCCAAGATACCTCAAGAACCTCTTCGATTCTATTGTGCAGTTACCTGCACTGATCGTCGCATGTTGCTCCGATTTCCGATTATTCACCACCGTGACCTCGGTCTTATGGTGGGCTAGCTCCAATTGCCTGGAGCTCATCCATCTCTCCACAATGCCAATGGAGTGTGAGGCCGTTAACTCGACCTCCTCGATGGATTCGCCACATATCTCTAGGGTGATGTCGTCCGCGAACCCGACTATCTTCACCCCGCTCGGGAACTCAAGCCGCAGTACCTCGTCGTACATCGTGTTCCATAACACCGGACCCAGGATCGAACCTTGTGGGACGCCTGCGGTGATCTGCACACGTTTCTGGCCTGCCTCTGTATTATATACCAGTACGCGATTCTGGAAGTAGCTTCCGAGAATCTTGTACAGGTACCCAGGAACCTGAAGGCGTTGGAGCGAGTCGGCGATAGCCGCCCAACTGGCGCTATTGAACGCATTCCTCACGTCAAGGGTGACCACCGCACAGTATCGTACTCCTCGCCTCTTGCGCTGGATTGCCACCTCGGCCGTCTTGGTGACGGACAGGATGGCATCCACCGTCGACTTCCCTTTACGGAAGCCAAACTGATTATTAGACAGACCGCCTATACCCTCCGTGTATGTTGTCAGTCTGTTGAGGATTACCCTCTCGAGCACCTTACCCGCTGTATCCAACAGACATATAGGTCTATATGCCGATGGATCTCCTGGTGGCTTCCCTGTCTTTGGTAGCAACACAAGGGTCTGAATTTTCCAGGCGTCCGGGAAGACGCCCTCGTCCAGACACTTTTGCATCACCACCCTGAACATTTCGGGATCCAGCAAGATAGCCGTCTTGATGGCCAGGTTCGGAATACCATCCGGTCCCGGCGCTTTGTTCACCTTTAGCGACTTTGCTATCGCAATGAGTTCATCATTCGTCACCGTCGCCTCGTCGCCGACCCCCGTTGTGCCGTTGTCAGTGCCCACGTGGTCACGGGTGTTCGGCTGAGCCGTCCACCCTTCCGTCGCTATGACAGCGTTAAGGTCTGGGATACTGGAACGCTGGTCATGGGACACATCTACGGCGGCGGGGGGCCATGGACTTGGGTCGTGGCTCGGAAAGAGTCCCCCAACGATCACCTGCAGCAGCTCTGATGAACGCTCGGTTGGAGCCGCCGATCCTCTGGTTTTGGCCATTACAACCCGGTAGGCGTCACCCCACGGATTCGTATTGGCCTTCTGACACAGACCCTCGAAGCAGGCTCGCTTGCTGGCCTTTATCTCCCTCTTTAGTGCGGCCTTCGCGGCGACTAGCGCCCCTCTACGCTCGATTCTATCGGCGTCTGACCGCGCTCTTTGCACCCTCCGTCTTGCGTGGAGGCATGTTCTTCGGAGGTCGGCGATCGACTCCGTCCACCAATACACCGGCGATCTTCCATTCCTCGGTTTGACTTCCCTCGGCATGGTCGCATCGCACGCTCGTGTAAGTGTCATAACGAGTCGTTCGCCGCAAGGTTCCTGGGTTTCGCGTAAGTTTCGTTCCCTCTCAAGCGCCTCTTTAAAAGTCTCTACATCAAAGTAGGACGTCCTCCATCTGCGGGCGAATGGAGTGGATGCTCCTCCTTCCGCACGCTGCCTTGTATTGTGGACGATACAATAACGAACCGCCAAGTGGTCGCTATGGGTGTAGCCATCATCCACCCTCCAATTGCTAAGTAGCCCAGGACTGCTAAATGTTATATCGATGATCGATTCCGCTCCGTTTCTATGGTAGGTACTCTTGGTACCCACGTTGGCTAGGTCCACATTGAGCCTAGCCAAGGCCTCCAGAAGAATCTGGCCCCTAGGGTTGGTAAGGCGGCTCCCCCACTCGGGCGCCCAAGCGTTGAAGTCCCCCGCTATTACAGACGACCTGTGCCGCGGGAACCTCGCCATTTCCTACTCGGTGTCACCCGGCAGTACTGAGGGAGACGACACAGGCGCCAGCCCGAATATAACGGTACCACTCATAAATATTTTCGCAGCCAGTTGGGGTTTTACTGCCATCCACTCCAATGCGTCGTATGACGCTCCCTCCGTAGTCCGTTTAGCCGTTAAGGGGAGCTTAACGTTTGCAAGGTGCACCGTGGGGAGGCGACCTACATTCACACTTCATGGGTGAGATCTATCTGATTATAACTATACAATATAATCTTATTTTCAAATAACACTAAATACGTGTCTGGTTTGGAGATTTTACATTTCCAAATCTGGAAGTGTGTTGCAGTGCCCTTATCCAAATTATATCGGTAATGTTAACATGCAGGGCTTATTGTATGTGAAAGTAACCTCGGAATGGGAGTGACTCTCCAGACATTCTGAAATGGGTTGATGGATCTGCAGTAGAGCTGTCACTTTCTAGCTTCCGGATTAAAGCTGCTTCTAGGGGTCACTTGAATGATTGTTGTAAGCATATTTCTTCCATAATATCATTGCCGGCCAGTGGGTGTTAGATTGCACACACACACATATACAATAGACGCATTCAGTAAAGGCCAGAGGAGACTGAGAATTGGAGAAAAAGATTGAGTTGTTATAAAGAAAACCGAAGTATACATTTGATGGACCATCAGATTGAGGAATAAAAAGAAGGAAATTATACTTTAAAATCAACTTTTATGTAAGGTAGATGCAACTACTTACAACATGTTCTTATTTCAACGCTATTTGATATAAAACAGGAGAGAAATAAAAAAAGAAGTTAGTATTACAAAAACAAGAGCAGTACCCTTTGCTTGTTGAGGACATCGGCTTATCGTGGGTACACCCAATTATTTTTTTACGCGGCAAGGTTTGCTTTTTTAACGTTGAAGTTAAAGTTGAAGTCAAACTCAATGCGACTCATATCGAAATTTCATAAAAGAGTATAGAAATTGAATACCTACCGAAAATCTACCCGCATAAGAAAGTTCTTCATGTATGCAATTGGTGCCTGTCGGGACTGACAGAGCGGTACTGGGTCTCGCGAAATCTCGCGGACAGCTTGTGGGCGCCCATCAGATGTAAAGCTCATTTCCAACGGACCAAGCTGGCAGAAATCCTAGCTGACAACGGACACTCGGGGAAATCAATTGCTGTATAAAATTTGCATTCGGACAAACCGACTAGCTGCTAATTGCCAACACCGCATTCTGCTGTCCACGGTCTCTATCCGCCTGGCCATCCGACAACGACAACGACGACGACGATGCAGTGAATTCTTGTAATGATCAAATCCGAGCAAATCGGCTTTGGGTGAAATTTTTACCCAAACCATTAGTGCCGGGGCCCATGGCGCTCTCGAAAATGTGGTAATTATTGCGCAAGGCCTTTCGACGATAGTGTGGTCACTGTTGAGGGGTTGTCATCGTTACACATATGTCTGCATTAATGCAGAAACGACACGACCTTTCCCAGCGAAATCTGTTTTCGGAGGTAAGCTCTCGTAATGATTACGACTGCCACAGAAGAGCGTGGAGTTCACACAGAAACAAAAGCTCCCAACAACAGATGGTACCGTACGGAAGGTACGCCACATCTGTTGTTTCAGGTCCCGGGAGTTATCATTTATTAATTTTTACATTCACATTCCATTTACAGGCTCTGTTTGGCTGGATGTTGCTGATTGGAATGTCAATTTCGGAAAATGCAATGGGCAGCAGTTCGCGTGAGTTTTCTTCTGTGGAGGGTGCCGGCAGTTCCCAGCTTACAACCAATCATTCGGTGTAAGTTTTGTAAAACTTTGTTTATTGATTAATCATGCAAATAAATAAGAGGATCAGAATCGATATTCAATATTGAGCATAGCAGGTGATTCTTGATCACTTCTCTGGGTCGAACTGCAAGCTGTTTGAAGGAGTATCATTCTATGTTGTAAATAGGTTTTGAACTTGGTCAAAAGAGATTCGATTGCTGCTTTATTACTAGTAATTCAATTAATGGAATGGAACACTGGCTATTCGTATTGATAGATTACTAAATAAGTGCGTTTTTAATAAAGTTATAAAATACAGTCATACGAAATTTTTGAACTGTTTCAAAATGTTGGCTAAGAACGGAGGACATTGTTTTTTATTATGTTTTATATCATTCGCGTTCGCTTGAACTAAGGGATAGTCGTCGTATGAAACACGTATCAAATTCAACTGGTGCAACGAGGCGATAAAGTCATCGAGTACATTCCTTCGGAGCGACAGTTGGCGGATGTTAAGGCGAAGGGGCTTCCGTCGGTGGCCTTTAAGCGTCCCCTGCAGGGGATTGGAGTGCAAGGTTCCAGAAATTGAGCAGGGGTGATGAGAGTCAATTTCAGTCACATGTATTCCCGCACAGCCCTGCAGTAAATCGTAAGTTTGACGTTTTGTTTTTGGCGCCATCAGCAGCCAGTCTTCGTGATTCTGTGTATTGTTATTTCTCATGCTAAATATCGATCTCGAACGTGAATAAACTATTATTAAGTTGCTCTCTAAAATGTCCGTCTGAATTTCCAAATCTTATCAAGTTGCGGTTGTACATTTCTCAAATCGCTCTTCCAAACAGCAATCAAAGGAACAAGATCTGTGTAATGTGAATTTTTATTTTCATTATCGAATGGCCGATAAATCATATGTGAAAATTATTTTAGTGTTTCAAAGTACAGAGAGAGAATATCGGAATTGTCGTTGTGGTGTAAATATCAGAGCATGTAAAATTGTATTTCCTTCCGCTCCAAGCAGCAACTTGCGTGAAATAGTTGTTGTTGAAACTGGGAACACTGTGTGTGACGGTACAGTAGGGGCGGACGCAAGTTGTCAACGAAGCTGTCAACAAGACTGTCAAGGTGACAGACACGAAGGAGCAGAAGGAAGATAGAGGAAAAAAGAAGAAAGGTCATTATACTGTGTAGAGTGAATTAAGATTGAAGAAAGCTAAAGTTATAAATCTTAACGTTTAATTAAAGTTAGTTGCTTACGAATACATTTTGTGCATTCAAGAAATTGAAAGAACAAAGCCTATTGTCTGAAAAGGAATTGTCCTTAAGTTATAGCCACAAACCTATTTTTTCTAAAGCTATTCTACAACACAACACAGTCGTTGTAAGATTGCTCGAAGAAAATTGATCCGTGGACACTTCTACCGACAACAGTTGTAATAAAGACGAGCATACAAAATTATCGGCAATGTATGTGCATGATATTGAATTTAGATTCAGATTACTTTTTCAAGCTGTGTAGTTGAATATTAGTTTGCTTAGGGAAATTTTGTTTTGTGCAAAGCGAATACAGCTGGCAATGTCTTAAATCAGAAAATCAAAAAATTAAACCGTACGAAGGCTGCATTCAATAATAAATCTATGAAATGAGACGAAGTTGCATCCATGAATAGACCCAATTTGATGCTTATAGACCGACATTACATCCAAATCCCTCGAATGTTTCTGACTTTATAAAATGAGTTGTATAACTTTTCGTGATACATACTACCAAACGTTTTTCTTAAACTTATCTAAGCAAGTGTATAACTAGTTGAATTTTGCTTCCAGCTCAAATACTCTATGAGTTATAATAATTATCAATTTTTTGAATATAAGGCTGAGTCATGGGACACAAAGCCTTAATGTAAAAGTTATCGGGTCCACAATAAATTTGAATTTAATAAAAAGCGCAGTTCGCACCACTGGTGGACTTAAGACGGTTTATTGCAGTAAAAAGGTTAAAAGAAGTCTTGAGCGCCCACCATACACGGACCCGTTTGCAGGGATTTTTTGCAGATTTCGGATACAGAATTCTGTATATACAGATTACAGATTTTTAGAAAAGATGCAGTTTTTACAGATTTTTTAAGAATCTTCTTTCTCGTTGCATTTTTTTTTTTATCGTTTTTGAATAACCATGTCTGGAAATCTCATTGAACCGCCTACAGAGTTTGTCAGATATTCATTGACATACCAAATTAATCTCGGTGGGCAACATCCATTTCAATTCTGTGATAGAACCTCATAAGCATCGGTTAAGTCACTTTCGGTGGATAGCATCAATATGAACAATTGACAGGTGTGTTTATGTACTTCTAGTACGAATTTGCAGTATAGAGTTTCACCACAGTCGATACATCACGCTCTAAGTGATCTTACTCATATCTAGTCCTACTTAACGTTTTGTCACATTACAGATGTCTGTTCGAAGCGCTATTTTTATCAATCTTACTGAATAACTTGACAAAACCACTAGAAATTCTGCAACCGCCGGTTCTAAATGATGACAAGTGGATGAACATTTTGCGGCAGTCAATCCAAGTACCCTCCGTGGACAGCATTGATCTCAAGAACTAGCTGGTTTGTGCTACTACTTTCCATTTCTGATTCAAATATTTTGATTCTATGGTTTGATGGTAGACAATGTTATTGCATCGACTGCTACACTGAAAATTAAATTTCGTTTGTATAACGAAACCGAAGGTAGAACTAACAAATATATTTATTGTTATCAGCAACTATACTGATTGGTACTTTCTAAAAATTAACCATCGTATTTAATGCCACACGCACAACTGCCAAAAGTACGAAGCATTTGTTTGCACAGAAATAATATTCGTTCATTGTACGAAAACAATACAGAGAGCTACGAATATTTGGTTATAAAGGGCGATACGGTCAAAATTTGGTCAATATCAACTTGACGTATTTCTTTCAATTTTGCATTTAAAAAACCTGAACACCCCTCATTTTGAAGGTGTGTGTGTGTAGAATGTTGCTCCTATTTTGATTTTGGAATTCACTCTTCAGTTGTCAAAATGCCGTCCAAGCAAGAAGAGCAGCGTATCTAAATTTTGCTCGCGCATCGCGAAAATCCGAGCTACTCGCACGCAAAGTTGGCAAAATCGCTAAAAGTTGCCAAATCAACCGTTACAAATGTAATTAAAGTGTTTGGGGAACGTTTGTCGACAGCCAGGAAGTCTGAATCGGGGGGAAATCGAAAACCGGAAGCCGCTGAGACGACAAAGAGAGTTGCCGGTAGTTTCAAGCGAAACCCTAACCTATCTCTCCGAGATGCCGCAAATAAGCTGGGTGTATCGTCTACAACCGTGCATCGAGCCAAAAAACGAGCCGGACTATCGACTTACAAGAAGGTAGTGACTCCAAATCGCGATGATAAACAAAATACGACGGCCAAAGCGCGATCCCGGAGGCTGTACACGACGATGCTGACGAAGTTTGACTGCGTGGTAATGGACGACGAAACCTACGTCAAAGCCGACTACAAGCAGCTTCCGGGACAGGAGTTTTATACGGCAAAAGGAAGGGGAAAGGTAGCAGATATTTTCAAGCACACGAAACTGTCAAAGTTCGCAAAGAAATATCTGGTTTGGCAAGCCATCTGTACCTGTGGCTTGAAAAGCAGCATTTTCATAGCTTCCGGGACTGTCAACCAAGAAATTTACGCGAAAGAGTGTTTGAATAAACGTCTGCTGCCTTTCCTGAAGAAACACGGTTGTTCCGTACTGTTTTGGCCGGATTTGGCATCTTGCCATTACGGTAAAAAGGCCATGGAGTGGTACGCCGCCAACAACGTGCAGGTGGTTCCCAAGGACAAGAACCCTCCCAACACGCCAGAGCTCCGCCCAATTGAGAAATACTGGGCTATTGTCAAGCGGAACCTAAAGAAGACCAAAAAAACTGCTAAGGACGAGCAGCAGTTCAAGGCAAACTGGCTTTCTGCGGCGAAGAAGGTGGACAAGGTGGCTGTACAAAATCTGATGGCAGGGGTCAAGCGTAAGGCCCGGCAATTCGGCTTTGGAAAAGCGGAAGCCTAACTGAATATTTTTCCTGAATTTTATACTAATTGAACTTGGAAAAGAAATTTAATTTGATTTTTTAAATAAACGATTTCACCGATTTACACGCGTTTTCCCTTGACCAAATTTTGACCGTATCACCCTTTAAATAAAAAAATACAAAACGTCTCTCTGCTGGTTGCATGAATGACTACCACTGAGCGCTACCACGAGGAGTTGTGCAGCGTTTTTTTTTATGTTTCTGACAAGGAGTTCGATCCTTTATTTTTGGGATCAAGTGTTATTGAATCCGTCGTCCCTAGGCTATGGTGGCTCGTGAGATGTTACTTGATTAATGAGCTTGACGTTATAATTCTGGACAGTGCTTTGATTATTATTTTGGGATAAATCAATGTTTCCCGCCAACCCCAGTATAAATACCAACATGTATGAGTACGATTGAAGGAAAGCAGCGATTGGCTGGTCTTTATGAAAATCATGAATTATACAAATTGAACAAAAAGGCTTACTGATAGAATTTCACCAGATAAAAACAATATGATATATGATATTTCATACAATATACGAGACATTTGTTTTATGTACAAAATCCATGTGTACGAAACGAGCGAAATCTTATACACGAAAATAAATGTTCAGTGTACCGATTCTTGTATAGAACGCACAACAACAGGATAATATCTTGATTTCAGGGGCAATGTACAAATTAAAAATTTATTCTTATTCACAAACTTATATATCTATCTACCACAGTTCACTAAATGAAATACCATCTGATCTTCGTACAATGTATATTCGAAAGCAAAATTATCTTACCAGCATTCGCAAAATATTGTTTTACTTTTATATTGAATATCTTCTAACTTTGCCACACACTTGGAATAATCCACAGACTTTTGGTACCCTTTTACCGACATCTCAACAGCTAAACGTTCGGTAACAAATTTCTGAAATCACCGAAAAATCTGTGGAATCGCAGAGAAGTTATCTCTTACAAGAAAGTAGAGAAGAGGTCGGACGTGGGATTGAACTGCTGACCTCCTGATCAGTACGTCGAACCGGTTACCTCTAAGCTCCATGCATTGTTGATATATCGCAAATTTACGTAAATTAATAGAAGATGAAACAACTGTCTACATGCAGAAAAAAAGTAATTCCTATCAAAAAAAGAACATATTATTTCAAAATAAATTTAGGATTGAATATGCGCCAATAAAACTAATGGAATACTTTAACAAAAACACTGATTTCAATAATTTTTCTCATTTTATTGAATCAACAAAATGGTTTTATTGATCTGAAAGACCAATTTCTTGATGCTATTTGAATTTGTTTTATGCTTTTAGCTTAGGTTAGGTTACGTTGTGATTACAAAAACAATTTCACAATTTTCAAGGATTCATTTAAAAAAAACCCTGTTTACAGAACACAGATTTTTGAACGGCAAAATTATTTCAGAAATTCAAATCGATGGTCAATTTGACCATTATTGGGGTTTAGGATGACCATGACAGAATAGTGATTTTCTACCAACTATTGTCAAAACAACCTTCAAAATTAGTCCATTCAACCTTTACTATAAGGTCGGCATAGTCCTTGTTACCATGACGATATTCAAGAATGCAATGAACGTGGATAATTTGACCATTTTCATGGTCATTGTAACCATTATATGCAATAGTCATCTTGACTATGGTATAATTGTCTGTACAACCATGGATTTTTTCTCAGTGAACCCTTTTACTTACCATTTCACCAGTTTGCCCATGCGTGTATCTGAATCTCAAAAACAAGACATGAACCTGGACAAAACGAGCATGTCTCCGCATGCCTTCTTTTCTAGCAGTCTCACTCTATCATGCTCAGCTCTCTGTGATAGTTCAAAACGTGCAATTAATAAAATGTTTAGTTGAAACAATAAAAATAAGTTTGAAATTCACCGAACTGATTTCGATAAAGATATATTTTGGAGCACTCCCAAGTAACATTGCTAACACCATCCTGCTTTATTAAGTTTTATTAAAGTTTTATGAAAGCCTCTTGAAATCAATTTGGTTTTATTATGGCACCAAGAGGTGCCAATAGGTTTCATTGTCAGGTTCTGGTTTATGAGAACCCACACAGCCTGTTTACAACAATCTTAAGACCTTGTTTTTCAAATGCCATTTACTCCTATCAAAGGTTTTATTTCGACTTTATGAACTCGAAAAATGCTGTATTGAAATGCCGTTTTAGGACTCATTGATTTTATCTTATTATGGTCAGTGGAAAAAGCATTTTAAAACCATTTTGCCTCCAGTAAATGCATTAAACGGCAAATTGGCATTGAAAGAAGTCACCATAAGATAAAATAGTTTTATAAAAGTCTTTGCGAAGATAAATTTGCTTTATGGCAAAACTGATATTTTTCCAATCGCCGTATTGAAATATAAGAAATAAATGAAATGTGGAAAATAAATGCATCAAATTTTCAATGGTATGCAAATAAACAGTATATCGGAGACTAATTTCGGCATTCTTTTAGATAATCTCATCCAATTCCAAGCACTTTTCAGGAACTTCATGATTTATTCATGGAATGTATTTTTTTAAATTTGATTTATGTTGTAGTAAATTCCCATAATTTCCGAGGCGCATTAATTTTCTGCTCTTATCGTGCCAATATTCACCATAAATATAATTACGCACATAATTTAGAGTACAATGCGCTGTAGAAAACAACATTTGTTTTGGATATTTTGCTATCAAACAATTTCCCGCAACACTAGACCTTTTTTTTACTGCTAAATGAATCAGAAGAGCAAAGAATCGAACAAAGCCTAACAACGAAAACCAACCTCGATTTCACAGAGAAGTTTGACAGATGTGGCCATTTGGCCGCATTCTGGTTATAATGGCAGCCAAAAGGTTTTATGAAGGTTCTCAAGTGGTCATAACATCTTTCACAAGAACATTTTCTAAATCTTGTTGCAATGCTAATTATTCCGGCTAGACTGTTTTTAATATCAAAATAATATAATATCATAAAATATGTATATTGTTGGCCTTTAGTTTGTTCTTGAAGTACCTATTTATAGGAGCGTATTTTTCAGGTCTATTTTCTGTGGTAAATTAAACCCTCGATCGAAGATGGGATCCATACACTCCTAATGTGCAAACAAAAACCAATGGAAAAATAAGGTATAAAGTGTAATAATCCCGTAAATTACGTAATTCAAATGCGATGCAGGCAAAGCTATTTTTCAACTAGGGAACGGGCACCAAACAGTGGTTAAATGAACAATACAGATTTTTTCACAGATTTTCAAAAGCCGGATACAGATAAAACAGATTTTTGGATGTGAAAATACAGATTGACCTTGAAAAAAATTGGCAACGCTGCCCGCTACTGCAGATGTTGAAGGATTAATAAGAGGGTCCATCTTACTTCCGAGTAACGCTATTTATTTCTCTTCTCATGAATAGATTTTGTTAAACTAGGCCTCAAACTTTCGTGTTCAGTTTTGATAAGTAATAATTCGACGGAATTTCATTGAAAGAAACTGCAGATAAAGCAAATAGATTATTGTTTTACGATTTGAGAGATAGATCATGAACAGTCTCGTAAGTTACATGTGCAGAGTAAATTTTCAAACACACAGCCTGGGGGTGACCCCCGCGTATTGGTTAACATCCAAACCTCTCACGCCAATGTCACGAGTTCGAATCTCACCCCCGGAAAAGTTACGAAAATACTCAAAAAAGGTTTTTTTTTTTGAGTTACTACTACGACGGGAGACGAACCAGCCCAGGGTTGAAAGTCTTGATAATCAAGATATTTAAAAAATCAGTGGGGTTGTGTTTAACACACGACCAGTTCACGTAGACTGCGTTAACCCGTTTGATTAGTTTCGAAGTGTACTGTTCTAATGGGACGTTGGGTTAGCATAAATAAGTGAGAAAGTATGTTAGAACATGCTATGATTCGCTTCTTAGAAATTATTTGGCAGCCGTGGAATGTAACGTTTGGTTTGAATGTTAGTATGATGAAAGGGCAACAATTGTGCTGTCTGTAGTGATTGTGTTGATATGATCGACCAGCTGGAGACCATTATCCGTATCGCGTAATCTCGATAATCTATCGATAAATGCTTTAAGAGTTCACACTGTTTCAGTTATTTTTAAATGTTGATTTGACCTCTACCCTTGCCGTAAGGCCTAGTCTGATCAAAATAGCGTTGATGTTTGTCCTCAAAGATCGTTAGACCAGCATTAGATAGTAAGTATGTTTGCAAAAATCTATTGTACATTCTTTAGAAAGCATTTGAAAAGTATTTGCACTTTGTCAAGTTGGTTGACCATTGGATTTTATTTCCCACTTCGAGTTTAAGGCCCTTCTCTAGCTTTCCGACCAGTAGTTAGCAACGCATTACCTCTGGTTGCTACCAGTTTCACCCGATAACCTCGAGTTCGCTCGGCATCGGTATATGGTCAATCCGAAGGATTTTTCGAATGTTCGATCTTATCGTGCTTTCGAAATTTGCGCAAACGGTAAGCATCCTGAAGTTGTCACTGGAACAGGAAATGTTGAAGTCATGGTTGAAAGCATAGGCGTAGCCAGGATTTCAAATAGGGAGGGGCAAGCTTAGTTTTTTTTAGATACACAGAGAGAGAGAGAAGAGAGAAGGAGAGAGTTAGAAAGAGAGAGAGAGAGAGAGAGAGAAAGAGAGAGAGAGAGAGAGAGAGAGAGAGAGAGAGAGAGAACTACACCGTCTTCAAGCAGTTTCTGCACAGACTGAACACTTAACATTATACAACGGACGACACAACGCCCGGTGAACCCATATAGTAGGGACATTATCGAGTTCCGTCGGCTGGAGCGGGAATCGAGCCCTCACTTTGTGACAATGCACCTAAAGGACGGGTGGATTAAATTTTCTACTCTCACCCGAAGTATTTTACAATACCCGTCCGATTTTTGGCAACAAGATTAAACTATTCTAGACTTGATCTGGAATGAAAAAGATATTGAAAACTTTCGATTTTCCCCAAGCTTCAAAATCGAATCCCATTAAATAGGAACCATGCTGAAATCTAACGGGTACTGTAATTTGTCAAAATATTCATTTTACAGTCATGTTGGATTTTTGTATACGACAACCACGGAGTTTGTTAACAGTTTTTACTGAAAATGTACTTTTCCTGGCGACCCGCTTAACCACTTTGAAAATTGAATTTCGTTTTTATTACGAAATCGAATGTAGAACTAATAAATCTATTGGTTGTTTTCTACACCGAAATTGATTTGTACTGCTACTTTCGTATTCAATGCCACAATGCTGTTAAAAAAACTGTTAAAAGCACGAAGCATTAGTTGACACAGAAAGAACACTCGTTCATTGTACGAAAACAATACAAAATGCTACGAGTATTTTGTTATCAATAAGAATGCATGGTTACATGATTGACTGACAGAACATCTATATCGACTCAGTATGTAATTGAAAAAAAAAAGCGCAAACCACGAGGAGTTGCTCAGATTTTTTTTTTATATATCTGAAATGAGGTTCGAACCTGTATGTTTGGGAAGACTTGTTATTGAATCCGTGGTTGATCTCACTAAGCCATGGTGACTTACTTGATTGATGAGTATGAACTTATAAATCTCGATAGCGCTTTAATTTTTATTTTGGGATAAATCACTGATTCCAGCCCACCCAAGCAGCAAAACAAACATGTATGCGTACGATTGATGAAAAGCAGTGATAGGTTGGTGTTCACAAAATTCATTTCGTGCATTGTACAAAAAAGTGTAATGACAGCATATCACCAGATGACAAGCATAAGGAATGTTTCATAAAGGGCGAACACGAAATTATTGCGACACATTCAACAGGGCATAACTTTTTTATCGTTGGGTAAAAATCAACCAAATTTTGCACACTTTCTCATTGATGTGTATTGTTTACATGCTGTTAAACTCGAAGTCGTGTTTTTCGATTCAACGAAAATGGAGGTGAACCAACGCGAGTCGAGAGAACAAATTCTTTCCAAACACCTGGAATTTCCTGACCTGTCGCACCGGCAGTTGGGAAAAATGTTGAACATTCACCATTCAACCGTCTCCAGAGTGTTGAAGCGGTTTCAGGAGCGGTTGACGTTAGACCACGGCAAAGGAGCTGGAAGAAAACCGGGACCGGAGAACAAAAAGACGGAGGGAAAGGTGAAGCGGATGATTAAAGCAAATCCCAACGTCTCAAGCCGTGATTTGGCTAAAAAGATCGGCATGTCGCAGAGCTACGTCCAGAATGCAAAGAAGAGAGCTGGACTACATACATACAAGGTACAGAACTTCCCAAACCGCGATGAGCGGCAACAATCGACGGCTAAAACTCGGGCACGGAAGCTCTACGAGAAGATGCTGACAAAATATGGCTGCTGTGTGATGGACGACGAAACGAATATAAAAGCCGATTCTAAGCAAATTCCGGGGTTGGAGGTTTTCACCGGCAAGAGCAAGTTCTATGTGCACGACAAATTTAAGAACAAGAAAATGTCGAAGTTCGCCTCCAAATATCTCATTTGGCAGGCCATCTGCTCTTGCGGACTGAGGAGTGAGCCTTTCGTGACAAAGGGCACAGTGAATGGCGAGATCTACAAATCTGAGTGCCTCGAGAAGCGCCTTTTGCCGTTCTTGCAGCAGCACGACGAAGCTCCGATATTTTGGGCAGATTTGGCATCATGCCACTATTCTAAAAGTGTCCTGGAGTGGTATGAGGCCAAGTCTGCCCATTTTGTTCCAAAGGACATGAATCCGCCAAACTGTCCGGAGCTGCGCCCGGTGGAGCAGTACTGGGCAATGATGAAGCGGAAACTTCGGAAGAGCAAGAAGACAGTCAAAGACGAGAAGGACATGTTAAGAAAATGGAAAAAAAACTGGGAAAATGGTACCGGATGACACTGTAAAGACTTTGATGGAGGGCATCAAGCGAAAATGCGTTAAATTTTACACTCAAGGCTCCATCGATTAACTTTTCTTTTGATTTTTGAAGTAAATATATGTATAAAACTACCCTAAAATTTTGGTTTGATTCTAAACATTATAAGAAAATTGGCATGACATTTTCGGTGTCGCAATAATTTCGTG
>JAHHFK020004069.1:0-41678 GCA_024533555.2 Aedes koreicus | reverse complement strand
GAGCAAGACCTAGGGGGTACAAGGTGCCCAAGGGATTGGAGAGGAGTAGCCACGAATCGGGCATTATGGAGGGATATTGTGTATCAGTGTATTGTGAAGTTATGACATGTAAATAAATAAATAAATA
This sequence comes from Aedes koreicus, assembly GCA_024533555.2. Classification (NCBI taxonomy): domain Eukaryota; kingdom Metazoa; phylum Arthropoda; class Insecta; order Diptera; family Culicidae; genus Aedes; species Aedes koreicus. The sequence continues at coordinate 41,551 of JAHHFK020004069.1, read as the reverse complement.
AAGAGAATAATGGAAAAGGGGTTAAAGAATAGTTGGACACAAAAAACAAATGTAAATTATCGATCAAGTAAAATCAGTACAGTTATAATTACAAAAATAATTTGAGTAAGAGCAAGATTGAGTTATTCGCTCCACGAGTCACGTTTGCTCATATTTGGTAAAATGTCTATTTGTCTAGCAGAAAATGAAAAATTCATTCAGTAATAAGTACGAAAGTGTCTCTCAGATTCTGTTGCAGGTTCTTGTAATCAAGGCACCAGAAACTTCCTAATTGTAAGAGGAAGAAGAAATAATTTAAATGATTGTTTGGACATACAAGACACAATAATTAATAGCATTGTTGGACCAGCGGTTTCTGGAAGTGGCCGGAATGGTCGTGATCTCGGTCCTGGTTTTCGGATTTGTCTACAACTCACTAGTAATCACACCCAACAGAAAGCGGCTAAATAACTTTGAAACCAAAAGTGTTTATTCGCGACGATAGCTTCAAAAAAACGGACTTCACAATTTGGTGGATCGAAAAGGAGTAAAATTTATTCCCAAATGGAGTATGATATGAAGCCTAACAGCTGATGTTCCGTATTTGTGTATGTGTCAACAGTGTACGAAAGCTATCTCTAATTTATCTAATACTTCTGTTAGAGATGCATTCTGTAACTGATGTTATTGCTGTTACACAACAAGCATATATAATCTATGATGTAAAAATAATAAAACAATATTAACATAAATCATGACGTCTGCCTTATGATAAAAATGGTGAAAATAGTGATACAAATGTTAAATAAATATGTTATGTCACATATAAAAGTATTTAAAATATAGTGAAGGGACATTATAATATAAAATAATAATAAAAATTAAATGCGTAATTACATGTCTGCAGATTGTTGTGCTGTTGCAATTGAAGCAAGACTTGAATATCCATTACGAACTCAAAAGTTAACACATATCATAGCAAAGAAAAAAACGAATTAGAAATTGCTTTACAAAATTTGGAAATTCCATGGATGATCTGATACGTTATAGCATAAAAGACTAGTTTGTCTTGAATTTTGATGTGTTGTTCCGTTTTCTGGCATCGCAATAACCATTATTGCTCATTAACAACTATTATTCGTATTGATGAACGGGTAAATGGGTGGCGTTAGTTTAGAAAAAAAATCACGTCAATATAAACTGTCATGAAGGATTGTGTTTGTTTTTTGGTGTATTATCGACTTCGGTAGGTTAATTATATTGACTTATGTATTTAATCTACACGTATTTTAGTAAAACTAACGTTGTTATTAATTATCGAAGTATTATTAATATATTTAAGACTCGAATAACATTTTAAAGAGTCTATAATTCAATAAAAAATTTTAATATATCAAAGAAGGTGGAATTATTTTCTGTTCCTCAATTTTGAGTGAATTGTGCGTTTACAAACGTAATTGAAATTTAAATAAGTACCAGTTGAGGTACTTGAACAAGCATATTCTTAAAGGAATTACTACAACTTTAGTTACCAAAGCAGCACGTCCTAAAAAAAGTTCAACTCCAACAAACGTAGTAATTAAACGCTTCAGACAAGAAGATGAAATCATAAATATTTGATCAAGTTATATTACATCTCAATCCATCCCTTCGGAGAAATGTTCGCAACCCAACTGCCAACAACCGACAGTCGTCAGCAGCTGTACCAACCATTTCCGTTTGGACTGAAATTAAAAAAGTACATTCGAAAACACCTCATCAATTATTAACCATTTATACGTTCTCACCCGGAACAAAGCGGGAATTCTGCTACATCTGTACATATACCTACACCGTGTATCCTCAATGTTCTTGTACAGTCATAACTTCCTTGATCCACCCCATCGTTTTGCTTGCCTTCGGAAGCCGAAAGTAGAAATTTTAATGCGACCACAAATTCGGGCGTTTATGTTCTCCACTCGAGACAGCCCAGCTACAACAACAAAGTACGAAATGATCCAATTTTATTTCGGCACGGTTCTTTGTCTCCTTTCCCTTGCCCGGTGACAGCCAGCAGTCACCAGGATCGTTTTTCCGAGTGCCATTAAGTGCATTAGCCTAGCGAGAAGCACACCTGACGACACGCTCCTGCTAGTTGATGGACCGGGGAGTCAGGTCGGAAAATGGCCTAGGAAGATGTACGAATCCCAGTTGAAAAGGTTGGTCCGACTACTTCCCTTCCCAAACTGTCACATAGGGAACCGAAAGGAAGGGAGGGAATGTACTTTTGTGTGATTTCGGCTGGAATATTTAATTCCCGTGGTAATATAAATTTAATAATTTTAACACTTGTCATACGGTTGTTTGAGCGGGACCACTGGCAGCGGCCTGGCACACGGAGATGAAAATTTAATTATTTTTAGTATGGTTGATGCTAGGAGGAGAGTTCTACAACACTTACCTATAAAGCAGAAAAAAATTGCCTACGCGAGCAAGCAAACGGCAGCACCGAGGACTCTAAAGATGTCAACGAGCGTGAAAACACTTATGGGAATGTTTCGGGGAGAGCAATTTAAACTTGGTGTTCCTTTTTTGCTAGCTTATTTTCGAAGGCGACTATACATCATTCCGGGATGGCGGGGGCAGAAGTATAAAAAGAAAGCCAAATCCACCGCTGAGCCATGGCCAAAGTGCGAGGAATAAATTGTTTCCCACTGTATCATTTGTTTCAATTATGACATTTTATTTATGATGGAAAGCTAGCTGATGGAAACAAAAAGAAAACGAAGAACAAAACAATTCGGATGCTCAACGAGAAAGAAATGATCCGGCAGTTTGAAACACATTTCTGGCAGTGGAGGATACTTTACGATTATGGGAGAAGCAATTTGTCTCATCTGTTCAATGAGCTCATTGCATTATTATGATTATCGGATGGAGTACAGAAGCTTCTGTTTTTATGATGCGTTATCGTCGTCGCCATGATGAGTATTGAAGCAGATGAGGCGAAACGTCTTAACAGATGCCACGAGTGACACTTTGCAGGTATTTTTAATCCATTTTTATCACTGGAATCGTCAAGAGGGGTGATTGAAATTTGACTGAACACGAGCATGGGCAACTCCTAGCTCAGTCGAAAAAAGGCACACCTAAATCTACGCTTTAGGTACCTATGTTTTATTCCTGGTCTAGTTATCAGTGTTTGTCTGTTTCATTGAATTAATAAATTCATAATTTTTGAATTGTTTTGTCGTTATAAATCAGAATGCAAAATGTTTCATATGAGGGATTTACAGTTACCGGTTCTATTTTAAGCCTATTATAGTGTTTTTAGGATTTCAAGTTTCATATAATATTTTTTATGTAATGATCAGAGTTGTATGCATGAAATGATTAATAAAATGTTGTTATCAACGTTTTATTGCATTGAGGACAATTCAATTCATAACTAAACAAAAATTACTTCTTCTTAGTAAGATGCATGAAAAGGGTATGATAAAAAAGCTCTCATTGACTTTGAAAAGGATAAAATGAATTATAAGAAAAAGTTAACAATAACTGGTATGGCCCCCATTTGCCTCGATACCTTGTTGTAAACGGATTGGCATACTGTCAGCAAGATTCTGTAGATGCTGTGAATTGATTTGATTCCACGTTTCCTGAAAAGCAACAAAACAATTGTTCTCGTTGGAGATAACATCTTTATCCTTATTGTGGTTCAAAATCGTCCACAAATTTTCAGTGGGATTTAAATCTGAATTCCGGGGAGGCCATTCGAGTGCTTTTATACGATGTGAACGAAAAAAGGTTATGAGCATTTCCAGCCAGAATAGCAAAACGGTTGGACCCTACTCTCTCCGATCTGAATGAAATTTTGTCCATATGTTGGTTTTTACCCAAAATTACGTGTTCCATAAAACATTCAAATTATCCTGGATTAATTTTCTATAAGGGCGTATTTAAAATGTGGATTTCATTTTTTCCAAATATTTTTTTTCGCAAACGGCTCATCTGATCAAAATGTCGTCTTAAAAAAGATGTAGGTAATAAAGTGTTCTTTAAGAAAAAAATAAATTGAAACTAAAAAATTCGTAAATTCATACCTAAAAGACATAAAACGTAAATTTTCTCAGAGGACTCCCCCTTTCGATCCTCTTAAATATTTTTTAAAAAGCTGAAGTTATGATCTTAAAGCTGGTTAAAAGTTTAAGATGGTCATTACTTTAGTTTTTTAGTTTTTGTTTTTAAATATTTTTCCATTTATTGAAAATGTTAAAAATGATATTTTTTTATTGAATCATACCAAAAATAGATTTTGAGCATTATTTTTAATTAAAAAGTGTACAAAAACTTTTTTCGTAAGCCCTTCTCAAGTTATTGCGGATTTTAAAACAGAAATTTATGTTTTTGCAATTTTCGATTGTTAGTCGTGATGTCCACAACAAAATGTATTTTTCATAATGGATTATTAAAAAACAGGCAATTTTTTCTCAGACACGGTGGCAGTCAGACTTACCCGTTTCTGTTTGGACGCGATGGAAAAGAATCAAGTTGATGCTTTTAGATACGTGTGTGTTTCGGATAGTTTTGTTTAGGGAGTGAAGAGGCAGTATTTCATACAATGTTGTTTTTTTCAATCATCATTAAATTTTTTACATTTCAGATCATTTGAATACATTAAATATTTTGGATTCATCATTAGAATTAGAAAATACCTTAACTGCAATTTGGTTATTGGAAACTTGAATGTAAGAATGATATTTTTGAGTTCGAGGAATTCATTTTCGGCCTCTTTGTATTCACCCGTACCTTACCTTACCAATCAGACGAAAGGCGATGTGGCCTCTGCTGTACACAGAAGTTGTTTCCATTGTAATCGGTCCATGGCTGTACCTCGCCAGCCTCTTCATACCTCGTTGCGTGCCTCTTCATCTTGTACCCGTTGGTTCGTTTTCGAGAACCATTTTCACAGGGCTGTCGTCCGACATTCTCACGACATGCCCAGCCCATCGTAGTCGACCGATTTTTGCGATGTGTACGATGGGAGGTTCTCCCAGCAACTGGTGCAATTCGTGGTTCATTCGCCTCCTCCACGTTCCGTCTTCCATGTGCACTCCACCGTAGATCGTACGCAGCACCTTCCGTTCAAAGACACCAAGGGCGCGTTGGTCCTCCACTAGCAATGTCCATGTTTCGTGGCCGTAGAGAACTACCGGTCTAATTAATGTCTTGTAGATGGTCAACTTTGTGGTTCGGCGAACTTTGTTCGATCTTAGCGTCCTTCGGAGTCCGAAGTAGGCACGATTGCCAGCCATAATGCGCCTTTGTATTTCTCTGCTGGTGTCATTATCGGCGGTCACCAATGAGCCCAGATACACGAATTCGTCTACTACCTCAATTTCATCACCGTCGAATTCATCCGTATTGTATTAATTTATGCACGCGCGAAGATGGCAAAAATCTGATCTAAATTGTGCATCGCATAAAATGCGATTTATTTTTTAGCTGTTGAGCATAAGATTCACATTTTCGTGAATCGTACAAACACAAACGTTATGGGATCCTGATTTACTAAGAAGTTTACAATGTTGTGGCCGTAAGGCTGCAAATGACCTAAAGCTTAGTTCAACATTTTTATGGGTTTCATTAAATTGCAAGTATGACTCCTTGAGTGACATCGTCAAGAGACGTTTTTGTGTTACCTGGCGTACACCACTCGTCACTACAGAGAAATAATCTCTTTCGGCCGGCATAACTCTGCTGATATCGTCTTCTTCGTAGAATTGAACAACTTTACGAACTTTAAATCTGCATTTAGTCCATGTCCTAATTTGGAACGGGGTTTACATAATATTCCATCTTCGGCGACCTAATCCTTTACCTGCAAGTAAAGAAATAATAAAATTAGTTTTTTGATTATTATTTCCAACATGACATGAAATAATATTCAAAGATGTTCATAAACCTTACCTGTGGTTGCAGTATATCTACTGACTTTGAATTCAATAGCATAGCATAGCATAGCATTTTCCGACCATACATAATCCTGGGTTGGCTGTTGTAGAGACGATGGAAGCGCCAGAAGAGCTGCCTTGGGTGGGACAGGCTCTTCATCCATCAATCTCTTTGCACAACACCAGGCCAGGTTCTTATGATCAGCAAGGGATGGGAGGGAAGTGTTGATTAGATGTCTACTTAGTTAAGAAGATGCCGAGAACTCATACTACCTTCATAGACATCTGGAGTTGGAAGTTAGATGGGATTGAGCGGGAGGCTTTCCTTGGCGAGAAAGCGTATGTATATTTATATGTATATTGGTCGTTGGGAGTGACGAAGCTAAGAAAGTTAATGCACTCCTTTGTTGTCTAACTCTTGTCCTAGCCTTTTATGGCTTATGGTTATAGCGCCATTACTCGCTTTCTGAAAAGAGAAGAAGGACGCGCCGACACAGAGTCATACGCTCATACACATACACACATACAGGCACACACTCTCTCACACATACATACACACACACACACTTACACTCACACGTTCACATATTCATGGTTTGTAAATAGCTTTAGATTGAACCAAACGGTCAAAAAAATTATGTACGATTAAAGGAATTTACCCCGCTGAACAATAAACGTTACGAGAGCTAAAATTCTACTGATATCAAAAATATAAATAGTAAAAAGTACTTAGCTGAATTCCATTTAATTACGAGTACGATCCAAAAAGCCTGATCAGGCAACTAGCACCGAGCAATGCCCATAACCTCCAGCTGAAGACTGAAGACACGGGTATTGACACCGTTGGGGCAACGCAAAAAGTATGATGGTGGTCGGTTGGCACTCCCGTAGTAATCAATGGAAGCACACTTTTTCACTTTTTTTTTTTTTTTTTAACTCTTTATTTATTCCAAATTTTACATTATTTTACATTCATATATTAACCTAGGTGATCCTGCTAAGTAATTAACATTTCAACCTTATATGCTATCATTTATATCTAATTGTGTTAATATTATTTTTACTTTGTCTATTCAGTATTTTTAACAGGGTTCCTTCTGCCTGCGTGTAAGAATAATTATTGATTTCTTAAAACTAGTTCTTATCTATAGAGAGAATTGATCATTGCAATTGAAGACTGCAATGATTTTTGTCTAAAATTATGAATTATTTTGTTGGACATTTCTTCTAGAGTCTCAACGTTTGAAATTCTATGTAATTCAATAGTACTGAACCAGGGAGGCAGCTTCAAAATCATTTTCAGAACTTTGTTCTGAATCCTTTGAAGTGTTTTTTTCCTAGTAGCACAACAACTAGACCATATTGGTACAGCATAAAGCATGGCCGGTCTAAAGATTTGTTTGAATATTAGAAGTTTGTTCTTCAAACAAAGTTTGGATTTTCTGTTTATAAGAGGATATAAACATTTTATATATTTATTACATTTTGGCTTGAATGCCCTCAATGCTTGATCTTTAAAAGTTAATTTTTGATCAAGTACTCTCAAAGTTGATGCGTAGTTGAATGCCTCGATGGTTTGTTCATACTGCTAGCTTCACCCTGCACCCTTCACCGGCATTTATAACATCCTCTCCTTTTTGAAGAAAGGTAAGAGCGTTGAGCGGAAGCCAAGGTTCCTGCCGCCCGACAGTGCTGTGCGATTGCAAAATGCAGCAGAAGCGGAAGATGAGGACCGAAGGCAAAGTGGCCTCATTGTTCCGCACCTTGGGCCAGGAGGTTGGTGGAACCAGCCAAACGGTGAAGAATGTCTGTAACTTTGGGCAAGATGGACATTGTTATGCGGAAGCGTCTGTCGAGGCAGGCTTCCTGGTGCTGGAGAAAATCATCTTTCCGGAAAAGCGTGACATCGTGGTCATAATAGACGACGAGACCTACTCAACGCTGGCTGGCAACGACTGACAGCGGAGCGCGTACTTTACGTCCCCACCAAGGAGGAAAGCGTTATATTAGGTGCGCAACTAAGTTCCCGCTGTTTAGCAATAGATGGCGCCAGTAGTAAGTGCTGGTCGAATGTTGTACATCTCAAGCGTCATAAACCAAGCTCAGACATATGGTAAACAAACCGCTTTGCCAAATCAGTGATTTTGGTTTAGTGTTATATATTTTGGTTGTTTGAAGATGTCTGATTTCGTGCCAAATAATCGTCATTTGCGGGAAGTGTTGATTTTCTTCTTTCATTCGAAGAAAACGGCGGCTGAAGCACATCGAGAGCTCCAAAAAGTTTACGGTGATGCTGCTCTGAGTGAAACAACGTGTCGTGATTGGTTTCGTCGCTTCAAAAACGGTGATTTCAGTGTTGATGATCGTCCGCGTGAAGGAAGGCCAAAAACTTCGAAGACTCTGAATTGGAGGCATTGCTCGATGAGGATCCGTGTCAAACGCAAGAAGAGCTTGGTTCAGGATTAGGAGTTTCCTGCCAAGCCGTTTCTAAGCGATTGCATGCGTTGGGAATGATTCAAAAGCAAGGAACTTGGGTTCCTTACGATTTGAAGCCAAGAGATGTTGAGCGTCGTTTTTTCGTCTGTGAACAACTGCTCCAGCGGCAAAAAGGAAGAGTTTTCTACATCGCATTGTGACGGGTGACGAAAAATGGATTCATTACAGTAACCCAAAACGGAAACATTCATGGGGACTGCCCGGGCATGCTTCAACATCGTCGCCTAGGCCGAATATTCACGCTGCGAAGGTTATGCTGTGTATTTGGTGGGACCAAGTTGGTGTTATTTATTATGAGCTGTTGAAACCAAACGAAACCATTACCGGGGAACGGTATCGAACTCAATTGATGCGATTGAGCCGAGCACTGCACGAAAAACGGCCACAATACGAGCACAGACACGAAAAAGTGATTCTTCAGCATGACAACGCTCGACCTCACGTTGCGAAACCCGTGAAAACCTACTTGGAAACGCTCAAATGGGAAGTCCTACCCCACCCGCCATATTCTCCTGATATTGCACCGTCCGATTATTACTTGTTCCGTTCGATGGCACATGGTCTCACTGGTCAGCAATTCCACTCATATGATGACATCTCAAAATGGCTTGATTCTTGGATAGCATCAAAAGACGAACAGTTCTATCGAAATGGTATTCACGTTCTACCAGAAAGATGGGAAAAAGTCGTAGCTAGTGATGGGCAATACTTTGAATAATTCGTTTGTAACCTTTGTTTTCAAAATAAAGTTCCTTTTTCACCAAAAAAACAGCGAGAACTTAGTTGCGCACCTAATAAAGATCGTGCGCAACACCTTCCGTTCAAAGGCTTCAAGGGCGCATTGGTCCTCCACGAGAAATGTCCATGTTTCGTGGCGGTAGATTCGTGATCGGTCTAATTATTGTTTTGTAGATGGTCAACTTCGTAGTTCGCCAGCCATAATGCGCCTTTGTATTTCTCTGATGGTGTCGTTATTTGCGGTCACCTATGAGTCCAGTTACACGAATTCATCTACCGCCTCGATTTCATCACTATCGATCGGAACTCGAGGTACTAGTCTAACAGTGTCTTCTCGTGAGCACCTTCCCTCTGTGCATTTTGTTTTTGACGCATTTATCACAAGCCCAATCATGCTAGCTTCAGCCTTAAGTCTGATGTATGTTTCCGCCATTGGCTCAGCAGTGGTGGTAACGGTTGACATTTTCAGAAACGGTTTACTTCTGAAAAAAATTGGTCACTGTACAAAGCTAACAATTGTTGCCGACACCTCCCGCTTCAAGCTAGTTGTAATGTTGTGAGACCAAAGGGCGAAAAGCAAATAGCACGAACATCCCGTATTCTTTTTTTTTATTTTGCTTTCTGCGAGGAGACTGTGTGCGGTGTCGTATGAAAGACAAAACATTTATTTTTTCGAATCCTTTTGGTCATATTCCCTCTCTCTCGCTTATATTAATGTAAAAAAAAATGTGATGACATTTAGAAAATAAAATGTAGAAGACATTTCTTTTCAGCAAACGAACCAATTCGGAACTATTGAAAAATCTCTTCACAGCTTATTTTTTAACCGTTATGTGTTCAACAAAGAACAAATTCGCCTTTCTCGATTACAATACATGAGATTTCATTATGTTTTCATAGTAGGCCTGGTGCACACAGGCTTTGGCTTTATTGACTTAACATGTAACATCACGTATCATATAGTTACGAGATGTAACATGGTACAACCAATTTATGCTTAATCATAACCATCCGTCTAGGGAACTACTGTTTTCAGCAAAGTTATTAAATCTGCAATCAGCATAGTCATTATCACGTACGTCCCCAACCCCTCTGAGAAAGAAAAATTCAATTTCAAAATTTATGATGTTCCATCGTAAGCCATCGGATTTTGATGCGGTTTTTAGCAATAGATTTTAGTTTGGTTTTAGTTTTAGTTTTAGTTTGGTTATTCCAAAAACGTCCGTAGTTTCGGATTCCAAGGTGGAAGAATTGGGGTAAGTATCTCTCCAGGGATAGTGGACAAAATATTTTTGGATGTGAAACATGGCATGCGATATATCAAACTTCATGATTTGGCAAAACTCCCGCTATATTCAAATCATTTCCAAAACCTGGCTTGCGACATATCAAACAATATGATTTTGCAAAACTAGGTTTTCGGAAGACAACCTGAGAGTGTATGACCATGCACTGGCCACTTAGAGTGGCCCTGCGGGATTTTAAATTCCTCCGGGAAAGTGGCCATATAACCTGGCTTATAACATATCAAACTTCACGATTTTGCAAAACTTTGTCTTCGGAGGACATTCTTTGGATTTCTGACCATACTGGCCATATACAGAGATCCTGAGGAATCCGAGTTCCTCCGGAAAAGTGGTCATGTTCAAATGTTTTCCAAGACCCGGCCTCTGACCTATCAAACTTTATGATGCCAAACTAGGTCCTTGGAGGACCTCTGAGAATTCCTGACCATACTGGCTACTTACAGAGGCCCTGCGGTATCCAAGTTCCACCGGAAAAGTGGCCATATTCAAATCGTTACCAAAACCTGGCTTGCGACATATCAAACTTTATGATTTTGCAAAACTAGGTCTTCGGAGGACATTCCGTGAATAAAAAATAGTAGTATGCGACATATCAAACTTCCTGATTTTGCAAAATAAAGTCATTCTCAGAATTTCTGACCATACTGTCCATTTGGGGTGCTACTGGGGCCCAGCGGAATGTAGCAATTTCGTTCTTTACCCCACTATCGCATTTCACGGCACAAGTCAGCAGCATCGGCTTGCGTGCACGCTCTTAGAACTTCCAGGAGTAGTCAAGTGCAACATTTCGAGTTTTTATTTTTAACGACGTATATCTTAAAATTTCGTGATTCAAGAATGATCAATACTAAAATGAAAAATTATTTAGAAAATATAACGAGTCAAATTAACCAAATTATTTCCCAGGAAACTTTACAGCTTATGCTCATAGATTGAATTAGATTGATCAGAGCAGCCTCGCCTCATTTTTGAACTTATTCCGTCCTCTTCGTACTCTTTTTCTAAGTTTGTTTACGCTTTGGTGCACTAAAATCTGCGTGTCTTTTCCAGCTAGACAGTCTTATTTTGTAAAAAATGGTTTAGTTGGGGCCGCTAGCCGAGACAAGCATAATTAGAAGGGCTAGTGTCAAAACAGCTTTTGTGGTTTCGCGGTTGAAACGGAATTTTCTGTTTGATTTTGTTTCGTTTTCGGTGTAAAAGGATATTGAAGATGAGATTGATGAGGATACTTACCTTACCAATCAGACTAAGGCCGGCGCTATTTGATCGATCCACCTTACTCGTTGCGCGCCTCTTCTTCTTGTGCCTGTCGGTTCGTTTTCGAGAACCATTTTCACAAGGCTGTCATCCGACATTCTTACGACATGCCCAGCCCATCGTAGTCGACCGATTTTTGCGATGTGTACGATGGGAGGTTCTCCCAGCAACTGGTGCAATTCGTGGTTCATTCGACTATTCCACGTTCCGTCTTCCATCTGCACTCCACCGTAGATGGTACGCAGCACCTTCCGTTCAAAGACTCCAAGGGCGCGTTGGTTCTCCACTAGATATGTCCATGTTTCGTGGCCGTAGAGAACTACCGGTCTAATTAATGTCTTGTAGATGGTCAACTTTGTGGTTCGGCGAACTTTGTTCGATCTTAGCGTCCTTCGAATTCCAAAGTAGGCGCGATTGCCAGCCATAATGCGTCTTTTTATTTCTCTGCTGGTGTCGTTATCGGCGGTCACCAATGAGCCCAGATACACGAATTCGTCTACTACCTCGATTTCATCACCGTCGATCTGAACTCGTGATAGGAGGCTAACATTGTCTTCTCGTGAGCCTCTTCCCATCATGTATTTAGTTTTCAACGCATTAATCACAAGCCCAATCCTACCAGCTTCAGCCTTAAGTCTGATGTACGTTTCCGCCATCGTTTTAAAGTTGGTTGGTAAATGACTGGACAATGCGTACCATTGGTACTTCGCGTACGTGCAGGTATAATATATATCCTACTGCGATCCTTAGCCTCTTGTCCAGTCACTCCTATCCCTATCCCCCCGTGGTGCCAACTGGGGTATGAGTAACCATAGGAAAGATCGGGTAACCAACCCCGGTGGGACCTTGGTCATATGCTGACAGGGAAGGGGGGCGTCTGTTCTCCATGTTAGGGGTGGCTCAAAACATCGTCTGTTCTCCATGTTAGGAGCGGTTGATCATCGTCCTTGTGCCAGCGTGGGACTCTAAACAGTGCTGTGCACGATGGTCCCCCGGCGTGACGGGGTTGGGGAAGGCCCAACAAGCTGCCCTTAAAAAATCAATGTTACACATAATACAGAAGTTAATACGGACCAGATTGATGAGGATGATCCTTTTGAATCTGAGGATGAGTCTGAGGAAACGAAATATGCGTCAAAGTGTGAAACTATGGTGTGCCGATCAAATGCCATGGATGCAGCAAGTGGCCGCAATGAAAATTTTATACCAACACGGAAATTTATCACTGATTGGTTAGGACCCCTTACCAAGCATTTTTATTGTATTAGACGTGAGTACGATTGAGCTGATTTGTCAGTATACGAATGCTGATGCTGGACACGACGAAAGGTTTGAAATTTTGACTTGGATTGGGATTCTTCTGGCTGCAAGCAAGAATCACGACTCAAAAACTCATATCAAGGAGTTGTAGTCAACTGATGAAGTGACTAGTCGTGTGAAATTAGGCATATCTGTATATTCAAATCAATTATTTAAATATTTTCTGTCGCGTTAGATTCGAACAAATATGTAAATATATACGATTTGATGACTCCTTGAGTAGGCGTCCTTTGGCCCGTGAACTACTCGACAACGGATTAGTTTCCTTTGGAACACTAAGAGCAACCCTACCGATCGTTGAAATTTTAGCTGTTATTGCACACCACATCGATCGTTGCTATCACAGTAGTCACTGTTTCCACTGTTTCAAAATAATCTTTGCATTTCAGAGTATAGAGCAGCATTAAAGGCTTAATTTGTTTTTTTTTAACATTTGTGCATAATATTTTCATTAAAATTGTATTTTATAACTTCAACTATTACTTAATACTTATTCTGACATGTGCTTCTAAGCAGTGCAGGATTAACAGTAAATCTCTTCGATCATTAAAATTGCTATCTTTGAAATGTTACTAGAACGGCATAGAAGAAGCTTTCGAAAGCATGTCTTAAATGATTAAAACCATTATTTTTCAGATTTTTTATTAAGGACTATTAATATATAAATACAAACCTAATTTTTATTTTTTATTTTCTGTTTTGTACACAACACAAAATTCAAAAAAGGGAGGGGAGGGAGGCGGGGGGGCCGCACAAAATGTGGAGGCCATAAGACCACGTGGGGGCCAATAAAACAATCCTTGATAAAAAAAGCCAAATCGTGACCAACGAACCCTAAATTGTCTCCAAACAGTCTACAGTGAGCTTACTAACCCTATTTTGAACAATCTGACGAAAATCCTAATGTGTATTAGGGTATGTGTCCCTTAACTCAGCCTATTATGCAATGATCGATTACATTTTTTATGATAACTCATAAAGTTTTTAAGCTGTAAGCGAGATTCAACTAGTTAGACACTTGCTAAGATAAGTTTGATAAGAAATTTGGTAGTATGTTTCACGAAAAGTTACACAACTCTTTTTATAAAGTCAGAAACATTCGAGCGATATGGATTTAATGTCGGTCTAGGTGCACCAAATTGGGTCTATTCATGGATGCAAATTTGTCCCAATCGATGGATTTATTACTAAATGCAGTCTTTTTACGGTTATTTTTTTCAAATTTTATGAATTAAGGCATTGCTAGCTGTATTTGATTTACTAAATACAACATTTCACAAAACAAACTAAAGTAAAACTGCCCCGAAACGCTTAAGTGATGTTCAAATATGATTTATCAGCTATTCAATAATGAAAACATTATAATTCACTGTACAATGATTTTGTTCCTTCGGTTTGTGTTTAGATGAGCCACTTGAATATAAACAACCGCAAATTCATGCATTTCCACTTGAAATTTTACCAATAACAACCTTTCTACTATGTTTTTGATACAACAGGCCATAGTTGGGAACATACAAAAAAATATGTCCCCAACATTGGGTCTATGATTTTCTTGTAAAATCATTGTTATTTTAGCTATGTGAACAGTGATTTTGTAACGTGTAACTATTTTCTGCACATCCAGACTGCATTACTTGCTTTATCGATTCAATTCAGCCAAATTTAGATCACTTGAAGATCGTGTAGATCATCTGTTCAGCTTAACCAGTGAAATCATGATGCCCCAAAAGTTCAAGAAATCGACAATTACGCGGAATTGAACAACTATAAGTTGACTAATATTGTCTCAATTGCTTCGAATAACATCGGTCATCCTAATAGCAACATGATTTTGTTGATTATCGCTAAATTAATGACATATTTGGTACATAGGCCGAATGAAGGAGCTAGGCTAACATTACATCCCCTTACCCTACTAATTTTTTTATTAAAAAAATCCCTCCCCCCCTCCGCTTTTCTTATTCACCCCCCCCCCCTCCCCCCCCCCACACACAAAAAAAAAAAAACAAGAAATAAAAATTTTACTCCCCCTTGAGCCACCCCCCCACATAATACGTCCCCCATTGGTGATGGTTTCCAACCGCATCACATCACATCACATTTGTTGTCAGAAATGAAAATAAACTTTTCACTTAGACAACTGACAACTTCCAGAATTAGTTACAGGAGTCTAACCAATGCCACAGCCCTCTTTTTTATGACTTTTATGTTCTTACATAGACAATTGTTTGAACTATGCATGCTACGACAATTTGCTGACGACAGTGTGGTCTCTATAAGTGATTTGCCATTTGCCAATTCAGCAATTCATATTCAAAAATATCTGCCAACTCCAGAGTATATGTTGTGGGCAATGAACATTTGAAAACCCGTGCAGCGTTTATAGGCAAGCATGTACTGCATAATAAAAAGATTTAAAGCTGTATGGATGTAAATATTTTTTTCTCACCATGAAGTATTCGCGGAGCACTTTGACCTTTTTGAAATCTTAATAAAGAATTCGGGCTTCATTATGCTCTATCGTATATGTACGTGGTTTGGTGATATATATGTATTGGTATGCATAATGTGCTTTGATGAAAAGACAGCAGCAAAAGAACGTGATGCAAATGTTACGAATACTATAACGCGAGAAGAAGAAATGCGATTATTTTTTATGCTTGATATTTCACGGTGAGGAAAAAATTTAGAGCACTTGTGTAGAAATGTTTGATAGGGATGATTTTATTTTTTTCAAATGTCATGACATTTTCAATTTTTTTTTTTTTTTTTTTTTTTTTTCTTTTTTTCTTTTAAAAAAAATTTAAAATTTCATACAAAAAAAATTAAAAATCCAGGACCCGTACCATTACCGGTACTACCACGAACAAAATGGACTAGGAGACAACAGAAACAGATGGCAGGAGTAACACCAGAAAGATTAAAAATTCCCGTCCGCGTTCCCCCAGCCGTATATTTTTTTTTTTTTTTTTTATTTTATTTACTTCAAAACAAAATTATTTTTTTTAAATTTTTTTTTATAATTTTTTGTTTAAAATATATCCCCCCCCCCCCGCTTTAATAAAAAAAAAACCCGCCCCATACAAAAAAAAAAAAAAAAAAAAACTCTTCAATTAACTGCCATTTGCCCGGTCGCACCGCAAAAAATGCCAGAAAAAAAGGTGAAGCACCAACCAACTGTAACTGCTCACTTTTGGCATATTCATTTGCAGTAAAATTAATATTAATAGAAGCATTCTCGCGGACTTCATTCCGGTGCGATGTGATGTGTTTATTCCACATTCATCGTCGCAAATAAATACAGGTGCTTCAGCCGAAATCCTCGCCTGTTTGCGAATATGTAGTCAGTAAATTCACTCCGGCGAACGACGCGACGCGTTGGTGCATAAGTTGATACAGATTTAATTTTTCATTCTCCATTACACAGCATAATTGTTCCAGCCTGGATTTACTTTTCGCCATAATATCATATTGGATTTGGAAACTATCGTTCGACTGTCACTTTGAAGTCAAACTACGATCTGGCCAGTCCAAATTCGAACCCACTGCTAGGTGAATCGATATGACATTTTTTAAGCCTTGCAGTTACGACTGCCGACAGCATCCAAAAATGCTTCCATTTTTATCGCACCAGTGGCGCACGAGTCAAGGGAAACAATTTATTTTAATTTTTCATTTCGGGAATTCCCTCAATCGTGAAATCGGCTGGAAATTGCTACAACAATCGATCCCATCGCGCTTCTTGCATCCAACGGGAGTGCTTATTCCCGTATCGTCATGTGAACCTGTTTTCCTGCCGCTTCCGACGGCGGGTGTGAACTCATTTGCCCTCGCGTAGATACCCAATAACTCAATGTGAAAAATAAATCATAACGACTGACCGATAAAGGGCGATCAATATATGAAAGTCTCCCCTCGCCGACCGCCTTCAAGTGCGTGTCGATGGGTCCGCTGTTTCATCAGATCAATTAAAATATTAAAATTTTGCCCGTAAAATTTATACCCCATTGGAAAAGGGATTTTTTCCCCCCAACAGAGGCTCATTTGCTCCGAATGAATTCGTGCTAATTACCCTCGCCATTTGGCATCGCTGAGAATCCCAGTGGTGGGTATTATGGCCAGAGAGCATCTCTTGCTATCAATTTTCAGACTTTCAGTACTTAACCTTAATTAACGTTTGGCCCTTAAAAAAAAAGAACGATAAGAATATAATATGCTTTGCGCATTTCTGCTAATGATAGCGGTGGGTGGCACAGTAATATGGTTTTGCCACGCTGCTGCCAGTGGAACGCACTTCCGATCCGGTTAAACTACGGAGCTATATTGCTGTTGGAGAGCACATAATCTGATTTTATTCGGTTTTGCTCGATGAATAGTTTTCAAGCATTAAACTGCTAAAACTGCTCATATATGAAGATATGGCTGATGTCGGAAAAGAATCCTGATAAATGCGAGCGTACAGGGGGGAAATTTATGAGGAAAAAGAGTTGCAAAATTAATCATATTTCCGAGCAGTCATGAGACAACCTTCCCCCAGCTGATCATGGAAATTAAACTAAGGTAAGGTTAGTTAGTTAGTTAGATTTTTCAAGTTGATCAACACCACCCATGGCCTTTCTTGGCGTAATGGCAGGATGCCAAATCTGGCCAAAACAGCACGGAACAGTCTCGTTTTTGGTTGACGGTCCCGATTGCAATGAAAGTGTGGCTTTTGAAGTCTGCCTTGATATAAGTTTCAAATCCATTACCAAACAATCAAACTTCGTCTGCATCGTCGTGTATAGACTCCGAGATCGGGTTTTGGCCATCTTGTTTTATTTATCGTCGCTATTTACAGGCACTACCTTCTTAGGCGTCATCATTAAGTTATTATTAATTATTCATTTGGTTAACATCTTTACAGATAACACCGAATCAACAATTTCGAACCACAACACTCAATTCGCGGCTGCATCTCTCCATCTTAGGCTGCACTCCACGCTCGCCAGATCGTTGAGTACCTGGTCTACCCATCTAGCCCGCTGAGCTCCACGCCATCTTGTACCAGCTGGATTTGAAGCGAACACCATCTTGGCAGGGCTGTTATCCAGCATTCTCGCAAGATGTCCTGCCCAGCGTATCCTTCCAGCTTTTGCTACCTTCAGAATTATTTCGCCCTATGTGGGCCCCAAGCAACACAAACCTGACATAATTGGTGCGCAACTGATTGTGACTTTATTCAGTCACATTGCAGTTACTTTGACTAAGTTGCAGCAAGTGTGTTACTAGGGTCTTTGTGCATTCAAAGATGATCCTAAGCACGCGTCGCTCGAATACACCAAGTGCTTGCAAGTCCTCTTCGAGCATAGTCCATGTCTCATGTCCGTAGAGAACCACCGGTCTTATAAGCGTTTTATAAATAGTACATTTGGCGCGAGGGTGAATCTTTTTTGTCCGCAGTTTCTTCTAGAGCCCATAATAAGCACGACTTCCACTGATGATGCGCCTACGTATTTCATGACTAACGTTGTTGTCTGCCGTTAGCAAGATTGCATGGTAGGCGGATTCATCCACCACCTCGAAAGTATCCCCGTCTATCGTAACACTGCTACCTAAGCAAGCCCGGTCGGGCTCGCTGCCACCTATTAGCATGTAGGGTAGGGAACGGCTTAATCAGGGGTCACTATTTTAATCAGTTGTTAGGAAATAGGTCTAAAACTCCTACATTTGCCAATTATTTCATTTTTAATGATACGATCATAAGCTTTATCTATTGGGCCAATGATTCGATGTATCAATCATGATTGATTACCAATTTATTAGTGTTATTTTGAAGATTCATCTTCATCTAGAAATCATCAGTTTCTGACCAGCTGAAGAAGTTCGCTTAAATGTTGCCTTTGTGTATTTTGCATTTGCATCGCGTGTACTCACCACCGGAGAGCATGTCTTCAGCAGCTCTCTCCCACAACTAGGCTTGTTGCCAGAATGTGATGTTGAACATTGAGTTAAATTTATTACATATTTAGATAATCTGAAATCGCTATTTATTTCATGTTTCTTCCAGTCATTGGAGGTTGATCTATGCTTATTATTATATTGTCCATCATCTGGCACTATCATTTGCAATAAAAAATATGTTTCGGAGCTGTCCAATAGTACCCAACGATGAATAATGCTTGGCTGTTGAGCTGCAGCTATGGCATCACTGTTGCTTTTGAGAGAGCCCATGTTTCCTCTCTTCTTTGTTAACCATGGATATAGCCCATCGGTAATGTAACGTGGTGGGTTATATCAGGGATATAACCGCAAGGTTCACGTAGGACCGCGTTGGTTTATAGTAATAATGGTATCATCTAATTTATACGTATCATTACACATATGGTTGGTTAAAATGTTAATAAAATAGTTCTATAATTTTGCTTTGGACCCGTCCCTTCTTATGAATTTTGCTCCATACTGCACTTTCGTGATCCTCATCTTTCTGGGCCATGCTATTCAACGCTAGTATATAGCACGCGAGACGAACCGAAATGATTTCATAAGGGACGAATGGCCAGTTTTCAGTGGCCCGAAATTTTATCATTGCATTGGGTAGACATGGAAACCGGTAACTGTCCGATTAGCCGGTCTTGCAAGACTCTGTCTCCCATACCACAACCGGGCGGACTGTGGCGGGTGGACAAAGCCCTGTCCGAACCACCAGCTGAGAGCTCGTGTCGAAAACTGAAATCATTTCGGTTCATCTCGCGTGCTATATACTAGCGTTGATAGCATAGCCCTGAATGAAGAGAGGCACGAAAATACAGTACGAAGCAAAATTCTAAAGAGGGGACGGGCCTCAGTTATAAAATCAGACACCGGCAACAAAGCAAAATAATTTTGCAGCTGAGGGGTGTGGCTATTTCTGTATTCATCATGGAATGAAACTAAATGAAATAAAAAAAAGAAGACAATTTGAACCATTTGTTACCCGTTTTTGAGGACCCGGATAGGGAAAAACATATTTTCAACCTGTTCATACGGAGATTTGTATGGGAGCAAAAGTAGGTCATTTTTAAGTAAAAAAATGAACTAATTATACTAATAGCACTTAATTGTAATTTCAATGCAAAAATTTTGTAAGTTTTTCTGATCAAATGGTGTATGAATGAAGTCATTGTGTTCAGTTGAACGAGAGTTATTAGCGTTCAAAAACCTTTCACTTTAGCGTAACGCTCTCATTTTTCAAAATTTTGAAATGACACCCGGTATAGAAAAGAGAAACGTAGTCCTACGTTAAAGCAGAGGGGAATGATTTCTGCTGCTTTTGACAAGCGGTATCGGAGCGGTATTCGCAAATGTAACATAGATCTAGGAAACGGTTATACGCGTCCGGAATGCCATTAACTTGCCGAAGTGTGGCGGTAGAATAAGCATCAAGCAAGGAGAGAGACGCCGGTCTGAATGACCAACAGGAATTGTCTGGATAGCGGAAGCCGTTAGTATCGATATGCCAAGAAATCGTGCTGAGGTGAAATTCTCCTACGACGACGACGACGACGACGACGAAAAAGCGTGCTTATCGATAAGGCTGCTATCGCTAACACGATCGGGGGAATGTAGACCACGTTGATAAACATTAAATCCTGGTTTTAGTGGTTATCGCTACCCAAAGATGTTCAACCGTTGAGTCTTTGGGAGGCTTCAGAAGACGAGATTTGAATTTGAGCGCACGGCAAGAAGAACTCCACCAACAGATTTCTTTTTGCTATTAAGCGACGATCGGTCTAGCCGGTAGACATAATACGTGTCGTCGAACAGTTGCTTCGATAATGTTTTGATACTTAGCCAGGTTTCCGTGAAGGCATAAATATCGTAGCATGCGTTAATGCATGCCAACTGGTACTCGGCGAGCGAACTGTTGATATTACCTACGTTTTGGTAGTACAGAAAGGCTTTCAATGAGAGGGCAGAGGACTCGGAAGGCAGCGATTTGGAAGTGGAGGCAGCATCAGGCCGAGCAACGTCATTAGATGAAGGAAAATTGCCATGGATGGTAGCTTGAAGAGCCCTATCCCATCACTAGACTCAGGGCCGGTAAGACTTTGACAGCTGGAACGAGCAAATAGAACCTCACTGAATCCGGCAGTGGGTACAGCTAAGCTAGAAGGGTCCAGGGCTTCCAAACTGCTTTGTGACGTGCGTCTCAGACCGGTTGAAGTGACGGTCGATGTATGTTGATGATAAGCATGAGTGAGATGACAGGTGTGTAGCGGGCTGGAAGGAGTTTATCACGGCGCCCTACTGGAAGCATCAGGACAAAGGTTTTTTTTTTCTGTTCGAGACATAAACCACTGCGACCAGTAATTTGATCTATTGTAGTATATCCCATATCCTTTGTTTAATGCATGTCGAGGTACTTCATCACTATTGAGAAATGGTGTACCTCAGTGTTCTTACAGATGATATTGTTTGTTTTGTTGGCAATGAATCGACTTTTCTTTAAAGTTTCCGCTATTTAAACCCTTTGAGGAGTGAGAGCACTCTTCAAAGGCACGCCCCTTTATCAGTCAAAACCGGATTAATTGCAAAGACAACTTAATTGCAACAAACTATGACTCCGATACTGACCATGCATCAGAACCCTAGTCATAACCAATTCGAACTATAGAACATCAAACATCAAATGGGAATTCACATAAATGAAGACTAACCATGTTTTCCTTATTTCAAGCTCATCCTCGGGGAGCCTCTTCGTCAGAAGCGACATCTGGAGCATGATGACTACGATTAACGATGACAGCAAAAGGCGGAACGGTGTCGAACTGAAATTATGAGTTGATACCTGTCATCAGATTTCACAATTTGGTGATAGTACTGGCTGGTTCTGACGTGCATGCCGAACCACCGTTGATCGCGGCATTCAAGTGTTTCTGAATCGATTTCTGAAGTATCCAGGTAAACGTACTAAGCCACCGTAGGAAAACCATCAATGGATACATCACCCATCGCCAATGTTTCTCCAGCAAACTTAGAATTCTACTTTTCCAGATCCTCATCCGTAGTGCGTAGTTGTGAATCCAAGTTCGATCCGAAATGATCGTGAGGGATGATCAAGCGAGCAAGCACCTTACTCGCGATTGAAAGCACTTCTGCCAGGAGTACTCGTGGCGGCAAAAAACTGCATCCAGGTTATGTTCCCAAAAATGATGAACATCTACCTGAATAACTTCCCGAGATCGTGGGTTTTCGCCCGGACCACTATTGACTGTGGTAATAACAATAGGCTTGACGAGGCCATTCATTTTCCTGATAGAATCGAACGCTTCCAACTTTAACAGCCGCTTGAAGTCGACAGCATGGAAGTACAGGTAGTAGAAGATGCTTCCCCAATCGGATGGCAATATCAGTGGGTCCTAAGTGCCCGAATGCTTCAGCATGCCTCCAATTTAGTACGTTGAACCTCGATACCAGCAGTGACAGATGGGAGCAGCACAGATAAAAAGAAACATTGAATTTTCTGCGTTATGTAATGCACATCAAAGGAATGCTAGATTTGGCAGAAAATAATGGGATACTTCATGTAAATTTAAGCCAGATAACGCCTGAATCTTACCTGTTGTATGAAAGATTGCAAACATTGTTGTATGGCTCATGAAAGATTGCAAACAATTTCGTTGTTTACGCCTCCTTTGGCTTGGAATTAAACGAGGGGAAAATGTACGTGCCTGTTAAAATTCATTATTTTTTTTCTGTGAGCTTATGACGTTGAGCAACAACCCAATCGTGATCTGAGAGTGTTACCTTATATTCATCACGGCGGACGGAATGGGAAATCAGCAGCCGAGACGAGTGCCTCCAGAAGCGCCTGCTGCACTCCTGCAGTCTCACCGAGGCAAGAAGCTAATTTGGCCGGATTTGGCATCCTACTACTACCGACGGCCGGTGTTAGACTGGTACAGAGATACCAATGTTGTTTTTGTAACAAAAGACTTCAACCCACCGAACGTCGCCGAAACTTCCCGATTGAGAAGTTTTGGGCCATCACGAAAGGCCAAACTCCGTGAAAGAATTCGAGAACGAGCTGGCTTTGATGAAACAGTGGGTAAAAGTATCCAAAAGAAGTCGGCCCCACTATTGCGAAATACCTTATGACGGTGGTGTCCAAACAGAAATAAAAGCTTTTTCTCAGGAGTGAACTAGTTCACGTTTTCTGAATTTCAACCTAAAAACGCGAACTTGTAGTTAACGATTACGTGATTATGTTCACGGTGTATTTTTTATTGTTCTCGAATACATGACTGTCATTCACGGATCCGGGCACGGAGTTTTTCCGTGAAGGGGAAAGCGCAGGCATTCAATCATGGAGAAGAGATCCAATAAAGCAATGAAAAAGAAACCTAATCATAATGTTGTAGTCTATTTCCTGAAAGTTTGAAGAAAATTCCACTAATTATAAATTTTTGGCGACCATTTTGGGAAGTGCCATTTTTTCCGAGTATTGTCGTTATGCAATATGGCCTGTCATTACTCACGGGATTAGCATTTTATACTGTTCCTCGATTTCTCACAAAATCAAACAACAGCTTGAAAACTTGTATTCAGTTTCAACATTTTGTTTATCCCCCAGACTGTTCAGAAAAAAATATAAATACACTTTCTTTCTCACATAAAAAGACCATACTGCGATTTTTGATTATGTTATTCTCAAACATAGTAAATAACAATGTTTTCTTTGCATCGTCATTTCTATTTGCTTGATTTATTTGCTTGATTTTTCTTAGGAACATCCTTTTCCTTCGGTGAGGTATAAAACTGTGGTCCCAGCAGAGTTTTATAATCGAGTTTTATGTAGGTTTCATCGTTTATGATAACACAGCCCGATTTTTTGGGTCAGCAGTTTGTTGCAACGCTTTTTAAGGCCACGGTTTCACAGATTTAACCTGTGTGGTTCTTCGTTTTTGGCTGCTTCTGCTTCCGACAAGTCTGCAGGCCCATTCTCCTCTTGGCATGCATAACATTAGTCGCCGAAGTAATTAGCTTTTTCGCCACATCTCGGAATGATGCTGAAGGATGACACTTGAAAGGGACTACCTTTCTGTCGATTGTAGGGTTAGTGGGACCGGGTTTTCTACTCAGACAAAAAAAATCTACGAAAGAGCACTGTTGTTCATACTTCCGTAATGCGGTTTGAACGGCTTCGGCTTGCCCGCCTTCTTCCTTATTCAGTTTTCTGATCGAAAGACCACTAACGGTGCACCGTTTTTGCACAATAAATTTAAGGGTGTTTCTATCAAAATTTGGTCGACTTAAACTTGACGCATTTCCTTTCATCGTGCATTAAAAAATTTTGCACACCCCTCATTTTGAAGATGTGTGCGTGTAGCATCATGCCTCTATTTTTTTGAGATTAGCACTTCAGTTATCAAAATGTCGTCGAAGGAAGAGAAGCAACGCATCAAAATTTTGCACGTGCATGGCGAAAATCCAAACTACTCTCACGCCAAGTTGGCGAAATTGTTGAATGTGGCTAAATCAACTGTTACCAACGTATTAAAAGTGTTCGGTGAACGTTTGTCGACAGCCAGGAAAGCTGGATCGGGGGGAAATCGAAAGCCGGAGGCCACAGCGACGACAAAAGAGTGTCGAACCTTACAAAGAAGCTGGGAGTGGCGTGTGGATAGAGCTCAAAAACGAGCTCGTCGACGATACTCCAAATCGCGAATAAACAAAACACGTCGGCCAAAGCACGATCGCGAAAGTTGTACACGACGATGCTGACGAAGTTTGATTGCGTGGTACAGGACGATGAAACTTACGTCAAGGCAGACTTTAAACAGCTTCCTGGACAGGAATTTTATACGGCAACCGGACGGGGAAAGGTGGCAGATATTTTCAAGCACATTAAACTGTCAAAGTTCGCGAAGAAATATCTGGTGTGGCAGGCCATCTGTACCTGTGGCTTGAAGAGCAACGTTTACATTGCGACCGGAACCGTCAACCAGGAAATTTATCTGAGCGAGTGCCTACAAAAACGTCTACTGCCTTTCCTGAAGCGACACAATTGTTCCGTTCTATTTTGGCCGGATTTGGCATCTTGCCATTACGGAAAAAAGGCCATGGAGTGGTATGCTGCCAACAACGTTCAAGTGGTGCCCAAGGACAAGAACCCTCCCAACACGCCAGAGCTCCGCCCAATCGAACAATATTGGGCCATCGTCAAGCGGAACCTTAAGAAGACTCAAA
Source organism: Aedes koreicus (assembly GCA_024533555.2). NCBI lineage: Eukaryota > Metazoa > Arthropoda > Insecta > Diptera > Culicidae > Aedes > Aedes koreicus. Next base: position 16,311 of record JAHHFK020004069.1, on the reverse strand, counting down.
AAGCTGTTGTGAGCGAGAAACAGTTCAAGGCAAACTGGCGTTCTGCGGCGAATAAAGTGGACAAGGAGGCTGTACAAAATCTTATGGCAGGTGTTAAACGAAAGACCCGGCAATTCGCATTCGGTAAAAGGAAGCTTAGCTGAATATTTCTCCTGTATTCTGTATTAACTGAACTTGAAAAAGAAAAAGAATTTGACTTATTAATAAAAACTTTGATCGACTCACACACATTACTGTTTGACCAAATTTTGATCGGAACACCCTTTACTAACTTCTTCTGCGAATGAATTCGTTGTTGTTCAGTATTCAATGAATTAATGATTTTTTCCATAAATTTTAAAAATCTGCTTTACTACCACGGAAGAGGTTGTCGTCTGCAAAAATTAGCAAGCAGTAAGAGGTTTGGAATCGTTTACTTATGAACTTATGCCACACATTTTTCCTGTTGAGTAAAATATAATCATAAAAGCTTCACTTTAGATTTAAGCTGCATCAATGTTCGGGTAGTTTTGGAATGGTGTTTGATCGATTTTTCGAAATCTCGATTAGACATCGCCTACTACTAGCGTCAAGAAAACTGAATTGAAGGATGCAAATGTCATCTTAATAATTCAAATTCACCCATAGCTTACATGGAGGTGCTTCAAAAGGTTCTTTCTATAAAAAAAAAAACCTGAATTAATCCACTGATGGTGAGACTGAACCAGTCTTACACCTTCACAGATGGTTTCATAAAAAGACATGATGGAATTCGCTTCATCATGTAATTCAGTACACTGACAGACGACTATACAGTTTTTTATCCGAGTCAAAACGTTAACGGTTGAACCAAGTGGAACGAACTGATAAGGACACTAGAATTTTGATTATTCAAAAGTACTACTATTTATTCAAAAGTACCCCTGTCTTGTTGACATATTGCTCAAAATTGTGAAAAAATCGAAGACTGGTGTGCACAGCGAAGGGCTGTGGACGATCTGCCAAGGTCCAGAACCAGAAGCGGCCCTATCAACCCTGGAAAAGGTGAAGAAATGTGTTGAGCTTCTGTTATCCGAAAAAATCGAACTCAGTCCAACAGGTTGCCAAGAAACTGGGAGTATCCGTTGGATTTGGCTTAAAAATATGGGCCATAAAGATTAATAACATCAGGACATACAAGAAGCAAAAAACGCCCAAACGGAGCGCGAAATAGCTGGAACGAGCCTGAGAGCCATGCCGGAAGCTTAATAAAATGTTACGAAAGCATCCCAATCGTTACATTTTGATGGATGCCAAACATATTGCAAACTACGCTACCGGGATCACAGTGATTATACTATTAGGTGCGCAACTAAGTTCTCGCTGTTTTTTAAGGAAAAAGGAACTTTAATTTGAAAAACAAAGGTTACAAACGAATTATTCAAAGTATTACCTCATCACTAGCTACGACTTTTTCCCATCTTTTCTGGTAGAACGTGAATACCATTTCGATAGAACTGTTCGTCTTTTGATGCTATCCAAGAATCAAGCCATTTTGAGATGTCATCATATGAGTGGAATTGCTGACCAGTGGGTACCATGTGCCATCGAACGGAACAAGTAATAATCGGACAGTTTGAACACAATATCAGGAGAATATGGCGGGTGTGGGTAGGACTTCCCATTTGAGCGCGCTTCCAAATAGATTTTCACGGGTTTCGCAACGTGAGGTCGAGCGTTGTCATGCTGAAGAATCATTTTTTCGTGTCTGTGCTCGTATTGTGGCCGTTTTTTCGTGCAGTGCTTCGGCTCAATCGCATCAATTGATTCGATACCGTTCCCAGGTAATGATTTCGTTTGGTTTCAACAGCTCATACTAAATAACACCAACTCGGTCCCACCAAATACACAGCAGCAACCTTCGCAGCGTGAATATTCGGCCTAGGCGACGATGTTGAAGCATGCCTGAACAGTCCCCATGAATGTTTTCCCGTTTTGGGAATCATTCCGAACGTTTTTCCATGCACTACCCTTAGAAACGGCCATTTGGCGGGAAACTCAAAATCCTGAATTAAGCTCTTCTTGCGTTTGACACGGATCCTCATCGAGCAATGCCACCAATTCAGAGTCTTCGAAGTTTTTTGGCCTTCCTTCACGCGGACGATCATCAACACCGAAATCACCGTTTTTGAAGCGACGAAACCAATCACGACACGTTGTTTCACTCAGAGCAGCATCACCGTAAACTTTTTGGAGTTCTCGATGTGCTTCAGCCGCCGTTTTCTTCGAATGAAAGAAGAAAATCAACACTTCCCGCAAATGACGATTATTTGGCACGAAATCAGACATCTTCAAACAACCAAAATATATAACACTAAACCAAAATCACTGATTTGGCATAGCGGTTTGTTTACCATATGTCTGAGCTTGGTTTATGACGCTTGAGATGTACAACATTCGACCAGCACTTACTACTGGCGCCATCTATTGCTAAACAGAGGGAACTTAGTTGCGCAGCTAATAGGTAAGTCAAAAAGTTTTGAAAGCGACATCTATGGAGCAGTAGAAACACCAACATTTCTACGCCATTTTAATATTTCATCTTTCATTAAAACATACTAAACATTTCATTTCGATCTGTTAATTAATTCTTTGGTTACAAGTCATTTGAAGTTGACGTGTCAGTTTATTTTTTAACAATGGAAAAATCCGAATATCGTGCAATTATTAAACTCTTTGTTTTGGAAGGCTTATCGGCTACAGAGATCCATGCAAAGATGGTGAAAGTAATAAAAGGAGTCTTCTTCTTCATTTCCCATTGTTCACCGATGGGTTTTGAAGTTTAGGCGTGGCCGTACAAGCGTTGAAGACGATCCACGCTCAGGACGTCCAAAAAGTGCATCAACGCCACAAATCATAACGCAAATACAGGATATGGTTTTGGAAGATCATCGATCGATTGTAGATGTGATAGCTGACACCACAGGTATCTCACATGGAACAATATGGCATATTTTGACTGAAGTTTTGGGTTTCAAAAAACTGTGTGCACAATGGGTGCCGCACTTGCTAACAATGCAACAAAAACACGTTCGAATGCGACTTTCTGAGCAACATTTGGAGCGATTTAGGAAGGATAAAGGGCGATACGGTCAAAATTTGGTCAATATCAATTTGACGTATTTCTTTCAATTTTGCATTTAAAAAAACCTGAACACCCCTCATTTTGAAGGTGTGTGTGTGTAGAATGTTGCTCCTATTTTGATTTTGGAATTCACTCTTCAGTTGTCAAAATGCCGTCCAAGCAAGAAGAGCAGCGTATCAAAATTTTGCTCGCGCATCGCGAAAATCCGAGCTACTCGCACGCAAAGTTGGCAAAATCGCTAAAAGTTGCCAAATCAACCGTTACAAATGTAATTAAAGTGTTTGGGGAACGTTTGTCGACAGCCAGGAAGTCTGGATCGAGGGGAAATCGAAAACCGAAAGCCGCTGAGACGACAAAGAGAGTTGCCGGTAGTTTCAAGCGAAACCCTAACCTATCTCTCCGAGATGCCGCAAATAAGCTGGGTGTATCGTCTACAACCGTGCATCGAGCCAAAAAATGAGCCGGACTATCGACTTACAAGAAGGTAGTGACTCCAAATCGCGATGATAAACAAAATACGACGGCCAAAGCGCGATCCCGGAGGCTGTACACGACGATGCTGACGAAGTTTGACTTCGTGGTAATGGACGACGAAACCTACGTCAAAGCCGACTACAAACAGCTATTTTCAAGCACACGAAACTGTCAAAGTTCGCAAAGAAATATCTGGTTTGGCAAGCCATCTGTACCTGTGGCTTGAAAAGCAGCATTTTCATAGCTTCCGGGACTGTCAACCAAGAAATTTACGTGAAAGAGTGTTTGAATAAACGTCTGCTGCCTTTCCTGAAGAAACACGGTTGTTCCGTACTGTTTTGGCCGGATTTGGCATCTTGCCATTACGGTAAAAAGGCCATGGAGTGGTACGCCTCCAACAACGTGCAGGTGGTTCCCAAGGACAAGAACCCTCCCAACACGCCAGAGCTCCGCCCAATTGAGAAATACTGGGCTATTGTCAAGCGGAACCTAAAGAAGACCAAAAAAACTGCTAAGGACCAGCAGCAGTTCAAGGCAAACTGGCTTTCTGCGGCGAAGAAGGTGGACAAGGTGGCTGTACAAAATCTGATGGCAGGGGTCAAGCGTAAGGCCCGGCAATTCGGATTTGGAAAAGCGGAAGCCTAACTGAATATTTTTCCTGAATTTTATACTAATTGAACTTCGAAAAATAAATTTAATTTGATTTTTTAAATAAACGATTTCACCGATTTACACGCGTTTTCCCTTGACCAAATTTTGACCGTATCACCCTTTAAAACTGAGTTTCTACGTCGATTCATCACTATGGATGAGACTTCAGTCTACCACTATGATCCTGAATCAAAAAAGAAGCCAAGGAGTAGTGTGAACCAAGAACTTCGGCTCCGAAGCGAGTTCGTGTCCAGAAATCGGCCAAGAAGGTGATGCAAAAAGAAATTTTACTGATAGCTTATCTCCAAACTGGCAAGACTATCACAATTCAGTTGGATGAAATTTTTTTGAAAAAAGGCCCTGTTTGCATAAGAAAAAAAAAACATTTTTCATCAAGACAGTGCACAAGCTCACACAGCTCAAAAACCCATCGCGAAAATCAGTGAATTGGGGTACGAATTGTTGCAGCATCCACCCCTATTCACCAGATTTAGCTCCCTCTGACCTCTGGCTGTTCTCACACCTCAAAAAATTCCTCCGTGGAAAGCATTTTTCATCAAACGAAGAGGGTTATAGGCGTCGTAGAGGAGTATTTTGCAGGCCTTCAAGAAAGTCACTTCCGTGATGGGACAACAAAGTTGGAGATCTGTTGGACCAATTGTATTGATCTTATGGGAGACTATATTGAGCAATAAAAGTGCGTATTTTCCCAAAAAAATAAATGTATTTCCATTTCCTCTTTCAAAATGTGTTGACTAAGCTTGTAATGCGGTTGTTGGGAAAGAAACGTACCTGATAGAAGAACGATCTGAATGGAGAAGTTCGGCACAAAAAATCTTGTGTGGCAGGCTATTTGCTCATTGGCCAAATAAAAAAGTTTGCCATTTTTCACCACAGACACCATCGCCGGTGAAGTTTATCGCAAGGAATGCATAAAAAAGCGTCTTGTTCCCACTGTATCGTGAACACAACGTCCTTCCACTGTTTTGGCCTTCTTTTGCATCCGCTCACTACGCTCCTGCTACGCTGGATCTGATGAAGGAGCAAAAAGAGGTTAATCCACCAAATTGTCCTGAATTGCTTCCGATCGAGCACTACTGAGCAATAATCATGCGGAATCTCCGAGAGGATGGCATAGAGTCTGATCTGTCAATGAGTTCAAAAAAATATGGTCATCTGCTAGCCGAATGGTATCGCAGAGAACTGTAGAAAGGCTAATGAATATTAGTAGTAGTTTCCACAGTCAAAACCGAAGAATCTCGTTTCACCAGTCGTTAGGAAAACCAAATTCCTAGGATACAGCTTATCTGAGTATTTTCGATTTCTCTTCAAATCTTGCTTCTTTCTCGAAACAAATGTCTGCAGTACATTTCTAGCAGTAATAATAGCATGCCGAGCGAGGTGCACCTGTATTGATATTTTCAATTTAAAATCAATTTTGACACATATTCCAAGGTTGATTTCGCAACAGTTCATACCGTCGAAGAAAGCTCACCAGCTGGAGGTGAGTACTGTTAAAAACAACACAAAATGTGGTAATTGTTCCAGTTATGGCTGTACGTTCCCATTAGGGTGTGTTCCAGTTATGGCCTATGGAATTCCTATTCCAACCCCATTGAACAGAAAATAAAATCAATTAGTATATCAAATACACCGTTGGCATGAAACCATCGCCTACTGCCCGTTAACCTGCATGAAATTGCAAATAGATCTCCTATCATTAGGCATATCTACACTGGCACAAAGCATCTCCTGCGCCGTTCCGCATCATTGTTGAGTTTACCGTAAAAGTGAGAAAAACACTCAGACGCCCAGTAGCAGACGGAAATGGTAGTGATTTGTGCTCTTCTTCGCCGCCACCAATCAGGACCGGACTTTGGCACACGTTACCAGCCCATCCTACTCGCACTCAGCTCCAGCAAGGTCATGCCGCCATGCCACAGGAAAAGATCCGGAAAACGTGATGGCAAAATTTATTTCCTCCGTGCTTCCGGCCTTCTGTTGGTAACTTTTCTTGTTATCTGATTTCCCCTCCTTGCTGTCGATTCTTCTCACACTGGCTGCGCTGGGAAAAGCCAAAATCCTGCCTGACGTTTTGGCAAATCGTTGGCCGAGGATAATACGGGCGGGTTGAATGTCTGTGGGATGGGGGCTAGTGATGATATGTATCGAGGGGCTTAGCCAGGGATTCGAGTAATAGTCATTTGATTTGAGGTGGTAAGATTGTTGTTGAGCCCATGAAATATTTGTGCATGGGGATGCTCAGGTTTGCTTCGGTTGCAATTATTTAAACTGAACGTTTTATCCAAAGTGATCATCTCTGTGAACGATACTCAACAATCATGCTCTAGGATTCACAACGTACTTTCTCGGTCATGGCCATACTGAACTAAGAAAAACATGACTTGGCACTTGTTTTGCACCCGAAAATGATAACCCCAGATACCGATATACCGTACAAATACCCGATGTAACGATTTTGAACGATTTGATGGTGATGATGGTACGTGATATCCCCTCGCTGGAGCAGGATCTGGAACCCGCCTGAGGAAAACACATCGATTCCCACCCTACCTCCACCTTCTCTTGGTAATAAGTTGTGCACCAGCAAGCAACAACAAGGTAAAGCTGCCGTAACGTGCTGTTGTGGTAGATCAGGGCTTTGCGGAGGTTTACTAGGTATCAGAGACGGAGAATAGTGACGTGCCGTCAAATGCGTTGCTGATGCTGGTGGTGATGATGGTGCAATTTGTTCGTCGATGTGATCGGTAACGTGATTGGTTAAATATCCCTCTTTTGACCTGGTTTGATTGATAGCAAGATGGGCACAAGCACGTCCGAGTGATCTCCGATAAAAGTTTAATTGATGGCTTCGGACCTTGCTACTGATAGCTCTGTAGTCAATCTGACGAATCGATGATACCTGTTAAGATGTGCTGTATCCGAATGTGGGCTGGAACAGATGAAATTCTAGTTTTATTATTTCTGAGGTTTTGTTACTTACTTATAACATGGTGGCTTTGCTGAGCTCAGTCAGCAAGAGTATGCTGGAAGAGGTTGAGTTAGATATCCGTGTTGTGCTAGGATGTTTGTTTTTGTAAGATAATAGATTACGATTATATCTGCACATAACATTGATTGGTAGCGGTATCGAAAGTTGATTATTGAAGTGGATATACAAACTTGTTATTCTAAGCTAATCAACTTTTCATTATCATTGCGAAACAGATTGAAGCAATGACTGCAATGATCCTTTTTTCATCTCAAATTATAATGGCAGAAGTGTGATCAGTTATTTGATTTCATAAGTATAATATTTTACGAAAAGAGAAAATATGTTAGTACTCACGAAATAGCGCATGTATGGCAGTTCTACTTAACTTAAAATTTAGTCGTTGTCGACTGAATACCGTTGTAAGTGCAGTTTCTCAAACTTAAGAAAATCTCATTGAGCATGAGCAAGAGCATTATTGACCGCCCGAGGTTGCTGCTCCGCTATTACCTGATTAGGGTAATTACACAGAGATCCAACAAATGATAAATTGGTAAAAATTGGTGATCCCAAAAGCCGCCCTGCCCAAATGAAGGTCAATTCAGGAAAGGGTAGGAATGTGTAGACGTGATACTCACTTTATTGGAAGCCAAAAAATCCTCTGCACCTCCACCAGAAATTATTGGGATCCTAGATAAAAGGGTTGGGTTGGCATTCTTGTTTATCTTTGTATGTATGTATGTATGTATGGTAGCCACCATCCCTTCTAGCCCTTGGCTTGGATGCAGCTCCACTTAATAGCAAGATCAAATTGAGCCACCGATCTGAATTCAAAATATCGCTGTATGAAGGGCCAAAAACGGAGGGGTGGACCCGTAAGCAGAGACACTCACGCGAAATCCACGGGAAATTAAGAATCTCCTTCCAACGATACGATCCAACAAATCGAATAACCCAATTCGCAATACTTATTAAGCTTTCTACAGGATGGCTTGTTAAGAAGGGCGCGTCACCCTCACTGAAACTGTTGGAGTAGAATTCACAGCATCATAATCGAATCGGTAGGATAAAGAAAATGATAATGTTCATTCCCTCCTAGACTCAGGCAGTCAATCAAACCATCGTCCAGTTTCAGCTTGAATGATACCCTGATGCACCCTCCCAACCCAGTATTTATTATATATATAATGTAAATAATATGACATAATATTCAATATATGTATTATGGAATAGTGCAATGAAATATACATGAATATTTAACTCAAATATGTCATAGATATGTCATGATGAAATAATTAAAATAGTGATAATAATATGCAATAAAAAAATAATAATATGCAGCTTGGTGCTTTTTTACAGCTCAATCAGTGGCAGATGAGTTTAATTCTGGAATGTGAAGGTCATATTGCAATTAAACAAAACATAAAACATTTAATTATACATAAAATTATAAAAAATATGTATGTATTTATGACATATGTATGTATAATCAGCAGAACGAAGAGCATTTATAAATTTTAAAATTAGTATCCAATAATGTAAATCAATAGAAAAATACCTTATGGTACAATGTAATAAAATATCTATTTAACCTGGAATCACCTTCCTTGTAACCTAGAAGCAGATAAAATTTCATAATTATTATTATTATTTTTCCAATGAATATAATAATGAAATGAAATAAGAATTAGAAGCAGCTATATGATGAATGTATACTGAAATGTAATGGTAATATTATCGATGAAATGAATGGTTGTAAATAATATAATATGAGGAAATAACTGAAACAATGCTAGACATATGAAAATTATATGCTGCTTGGTGCCTCATTACAGCTCAATCATTGGTAGTTGAATGTAACTCCGGAATGGGAAACCTTTTTGGCCAAACCATGTCGTAATTAAATGAAGTACAAACATGCATTATGGCATGTTATGTACGTATATAACATATGGGTCATAATCAGCAGAATTGAAAAGCATTTATTAATTTTAATAATATCCAATGATCTAATTTAATAGAAAAGATCCTTGAGCTACAATGACAAAAAAATAGCTATACTATCTGGAACAAACTTCCTTGTACTCTTCAAGCAGATAGAATTTAATTAATATTATTATTATTTTTAATAATAATTTCAATATGTTTTTAATAATATACCATGATGAAAATAATACGATGTTGCAATAAAATACTAAATAATGTATATATAATAATAAAATGCAGCCATTTGCCTCTTCGGCAGCGGTGTTAGATGCTTTAAATTCTGAAATAACGGAAATTTCCAATGTGATATAATGAAACATAGTTGATCTCCTGGCAGCCGTTTTGCTAGGAAAATGTAAGCAAACAATAAGGCGAAATAAATTCCCTATGAATATGATTATTGCCTTAAAACGGAAGCTTAATAAACCTAAAATAAAAATAAATAAAAATAAAAACAAGAGGAAATTTGATTTATCCACTAACTTTTGTTTCCCACTGGGCCCATAAACGATTCTTTATGCCTGTCCAATAGAAGATGTACGATCAATGTTAGGTTTTATATTTTTAATTGTCTTATGATAAAAGAAGGGAAAAAATTGCATTAAAAACCATCGTATCCTTTCATATACATAGTGTGAGTTAGGTTGGCTTAGACTCATAACGATGCATAAATGCGAAGCTGAAAATAGCATTAAAAATATTGTGAAGGTTTTGTGATAATACAAAATTATAATAACCATTATATTTGTTATGTCTGCAGATTGTGGTCCCGCTACAATTGTAAACGGACTTGCATTATCATAGCCACGAGGGAAAAAATAATCCTAAATTATTATACCTGAAATTAGCACTGAAATTATTATTATCTGAAATTAGCACCGTCGGACCGTATTAAGAATACTTCCATTTTTCGTGGTAGGGTAAGATTTCAGCATACTACCTTACCTTACCTTACCGCACCTCCTTGGTGGACACAGACGCTCGGCACGCACCTCCTTAATCTAGCTGAAGTCAGAAGGACAACAGTGCCCAGGCTGCACTACCAGCTAAGTACGCAACCCTTAGCTGGCGGTCTTTGTCATCTCTTGACCCGTGGAAGCACGAGGTAGGAACTTGTGAGGACCAGGGCTAGTGTTGCGGGGACGCATCATCATCATCATCATCATCATCATCATCATCATCATCATCATCATCATCATCATCATCATCATCATCATCATCATCATCATCATCATCATCATCATCATCATCATCATCATCATCATCATCATCATCATCATCATCATCATCATCATCATCATCATCATCATCATCATCATCATCATCATCATCATCATCATCATCATCATCATCATCATCATCATCATCATCATCATCATCATCATCATCATCATCATCATCATCATCATCATCATCATCATCATCATCATCATCATCATCATCATCATCATCATCATCATCATCATCATCATCATCATCATCATCATCATCATCATCATCATCATCATCATCATCATCATCATCATCATCATCATCATCATCATCATCATCATCATCATCATCATCATCATCATCATCATCATCATCATCATCATCATCATCATCATCATCATCATCATCATCATCATCATCATCATCATCATCATCATCATCATCATCATCATCATCATCATCATCATCATCATCATCATCATCATCATCATCATCATCATCATCATCATCATATCATCATCATCATCATCATCATCATCATCATCATCATCATCATAGTTTTGTTAGCAAATTAAAGTTATAAAAATCTTCCAATAACTGGTCGAAATTTCATTATGATTGGATAATAATTCATGGAGATATGACCAAAACAATACCTGAGAGCACATAATTATGAGATGAAAATATACTCGTTCAGTTCAAAACCGAATAAAACGACTAATCGCAATCGATGCCGCTTGTATTCTATTGTTCCGCATCTGATGCGTCATAGCATATACAGCGGACTAGCTACACTATGCGACTCTATAGAATTAGAGCAGGTCGATTGGCTCGAGTCCGGTTTTGAACTGCAACGAGTATATTCGAAAATTACACAGTGCTCCCATTTACTATAACTACATAATTTTCAACGAACATGTACTTATTACATCTTGAATCCATATCGATAATCAAAATTGACGCTTTAGATTGGCCAATAATTCATTCTATGGACTGCATATATAAAATTTCATTATTTATGTAATTTTCTTTTATATAACTAACATAAACAGGCCGCTTAAGCACTATTAATGACAATATTTTAATCACATTGATGAACATACGCCTAGGATTGTCAAAAATAGTTCATTTTATAAACTGAATCTAATTATTCCTAGTTCTTCCTGGAATTTCGATGAAATATAATCCAGTGCCATATTGGCCACATTTGAGTTTGTAATTCTGGTGCAGGGTAAGAAGGGTTCAGTCTCACCATCGGTGGATTAATTCGGGTTTTTAATTTTATCTTTGCTATATAGTGACGAAAAAGTGATCCAGGAGTTTATATTTGTATATGTAATCAGATTCACTTTTTTTAGTTTTTGGTTAGAAAATCTGATTGATTTGTTGTTCATTATTAAATTATTTTAAAGATGAATCGTCCAGCTCGACCTTTGTGGAGTATGTAGTACTCATCATCATCATCATCCGCTTTTTAGCTCTGGAATAATGTTTTCGTTTCCTTTTGTGGTGGATGTTAAAACAGTGGAAGAACATTATTTTATTGATAAGAAATGTTGATGTTGCTCTCTTTCCATTAATTTCATTTCAATTCTATCGAATACAAAAGTGAATACAAGAACGGGAGACAAAGAATACAGCAGAGGAGATTATTTTTATTTAATGAATGAGTTTAGTATGAGTATGAGTTGCACTTCTCTCAGCACCAAGCATCAAATGAGATGTAATTTATTGACCTTTCTGGCTTCTAAACCACACAGCGATAAAAAAAATACAATCCATCATAGGTAAAAGCTTGAAAGAAAAACAAGAGCAAGCTCTAATGCTACCATTGCTCACAGGAGAAAAAATAGTCCTGTTTGAAACAACAAACTTGTTTGTTGACATCCAAACTAAAAAAAATATTTTTTAAACCATTGAGATTTTGTTTCGAAACCAACAGGCAGATTGGTTGTGTCTACCAAAAGATATAACTACAATACAACACAAATTATGCTTGATTTATTATTACCAAAGCATAGGTTGTAATTGACTCTAGAGGAACCAATTAAAATTAGATTGATTCTACTATGGCGGCGGTATATATCAAACTGATATTTTGTTTGGAGAAAAGTAAACTTGAGAAATTAGTTTGAAATAAACAATCACTTTTTTTTTGTTATTTTTTATTTTCCAATGTCATCCAGTCTCGCTGCATGCTCTGACGCTGTCACTCAGCAATAAGTAAAAACTTTAATATTTTTAAGTTTGAAAAAAAATCTGAAAATAGCAGAAAGCATTAACATTTGTAGATTTCACTTTAGACTGAGACAATTTTCACTTTTCTCATGTTTGTTAGCATTTTATTCAAAAAATTAAAATTACAGACGAAGTGTAAGGTGTTTAAAAACTGGAAATGTTTGTTTGTTTCAAACAGCATTTCAGTTTATATCATACTAAAATTTTGTTTGAAACAAACCATAAGCGTTGGTAGAATTACTGCAACAAATATGTTTGTTTTCATAGGTTGACATAATGAAACAACCAACATAATGGTAAATTCAAATCGGATGCTCATGTTGAACATAAATCTAGGAACACGCGCAGAAGAAGAAATGTCGCGAATACAACGTGCCAACACATCATCTTTTCATCGATTTCAAATCAGCTTATGATACAATCGATCGAAACCAGCTATGGCAGATTATCAGGGACACTCTCGAGTTCCTTCGAATTTCGTAGAGGGTTACGGCAAGGTGATGGATTGTAGTGTTTGTTGTTTAACATTGCGTTGGAGGGTGTGATTCGAAGAGCTGAGTAGACACGATCTTCATGAAGTCGGTCCAACTATTTGGCTTCACCGACGACGTTGATATCGTAGCACGTAACTTTGAGACGATGGCGGACACGTACATCAGACTTAAGGCTGAAGCTTTTAGGATTGGGCTTGTGATTAATGTGTAAAAAACAAAATACACGAAGGGAAGAGGCTCACGAGAAGAAAATGTTAGCCTCCTAGCACGAGTTCAGATCGACGGTGATGAAATCGAGATAGTAGATGAATTCGTGTATCTGGGCTCATTGGTGACTGCCGATAACGACACCAGCAGAGAAATACAAAGGCGTATTATGGCTGACAATCATGCCTTCTTTGGACTCCGTAGGATGCTAAAATCGAACAAAGTTTACCGAACTTCAAAGTTGACCATCCTCTAGTTATCAATTAGACCGGTAGTTCTCTACGGCCAAGAAACATGGACGCAAAGTGGTGTTTTTGAACGGAGGGTGCTGCGTATGATCTACGGTGGAGTACAGATGGAAGACGGAACGTGGAGGAGGCGAATGAACCACGAATTGCACTAGTTGCACCTCATATCGTACACATTGATGAAATCGGTCGACTCCGATGGGCTGGAGTTTTCGTAAGAATGTCGGACGACAGCCCTGTTAAACTGGTTCTCGAAAACGAACCGACGGGTACAAGATGAAGAGGCGCGCAACGAGCAAGATGGATAGATCAATAAGAAGGCGACCTGCGGACCCTCCGCAGACAGCGAGGCTGGCGAGGTACAGCCATGGACCGATTACAATGGAGACAACTTCTGTGTACAGCAGACGTCACACTGGCCTTGGTCTGATTGGTATGGTATGGTAAGTTGCGTAATTTCGCCATAAGTACTGAGCATTGGTGTACTGTTGGAGCTTCCAGTTCGTTGCCGTTTCTTCGATGAAATGTCCTCCTTTGCTGCTAGGTCCCGGATGCTCGACTGCTGCACCCGCGCCGGAGACCGGTTAGTTGTCCTATTGCACCACGGCACTGCTCCGGGACGCTTGACCGCCTCGCCCATACCCAAATCCGGAACCCGCCGAACTCCTCTTCCGTTTCCTTGTCAAGGGGTGGCCGTAGTAGTAGTATTACATTGACGTTTGCACACCTCGTGGATGGAGCTGCGATGAGGAATAATTCGTTGAAGACATTGCATGTCACCATGAAACGGATCAGTTACTGATACGTTTCTTCACGCAATAATCTCCATAAAGACACTCCTCGATCGCTCACCTGGCTACGTCCATGCAACCGTTGGAGATAGGTAGGATTTGGTATCTACCTTAAGAAGACACGGGGAACCCACGTTGCTTTCAGTAGATATCAAAGGAAAAGAGAAATGAATCGTCGGAGAGTATAGTTAAACAGAATGCCCTGTTTGGTGTACAGAACAAACAAATATTTAAAAATGGTCGTTGGGAGCATCTAGTCTAAGAAGGTTAAGTGATGCTCAATTTTTCTCCAAACGGTTGTTACTTAAGTATTAACTATAGTCCTAAGCCCTATTGGATTATAGTTATAGCGCCATTACTCGCTCTCTGAGATGAGAAGAATGTCTGAGGATTTATTTACGTGTGTTGGAAGAGAACTTATCAGATTTCAGATTTCACGGATTGACTACGTGGTAACTTTTGTTCATAGAAATAAAATAAATATATCATAAAAGTTCGTCCAAATTTCATAAGTTGCCTAATGGAACTGAAAACTGATCATTCTTACATATTTTATAAGGCTCAACTTATGATTATCCTAAGGTATTTTGGTTGAGTGCAGTCGCGATTGATTACGTGCAAAGCCTAGAAGCAGCGTTGCCGGATGAGGGAGAGCTTGCCGAAGTCCCTCTTGAGGACTGCTAGAGTGGTGGCGAAGTAGCCGTTTACACCGCAGCAGAACCATCGACGGAACGACTGGCTCTACGAAGAGTGTCAGACGGTTTTAGACGAGAACAATACAGCGAGGGCGATGATGCTGCAGCAAGAAATCTGTACAAATGTGGAGGGATACGAACAGATGCGAAGACAAACTCATTTTTTGCGGGATAAGAATAAGGCGCTAAGTGTACCGCTAAGTGCCGCCTTGAAAAGTTGGAGTGCAAAGAAATGGAACAGTTGTATAATTTTCGAGAAACGTGGATGTTCTATAAGAAACTCAATCCATCTCGTAAAGGCTTTGTGCTACGAGCTGAACCGGTAAGGTGAGGTAGAAGCAGCACTTCGTTGAATACCTGAATCCGGAACATCGAGACAGTTCATTTCTTTGCTGACGACGTGAACATTGTCGGAAAAAACGTTCCAGGCGGTAACTGAGCAGTACACCAGGGTGAAACGTGAAGCTTAAAAGGTTGGTAATCAATCATAGCCTCGTTACGTATGTATTGACACAATTTGACCGCAGCTCTGGGAATAACCGATTCACTGAGCGCTACTTTAATGGAAACTTTTAAATATTCTGGCATCTCGGCACCCAATTCACTGTTCTGCTGTGCTCCATATGTATATTATTTCCCACTGGCTGACCACTAGGAGATCAGCTGTTTTTATAGAAAGAAAAAGTTATTGCCTAGGTCAGTTCTGTTTTGGTCCGCATGCAATTTCCTTGATAGGTTGCGCAGGTTTCACTGTCGGCGCTGATTCCTTAGGAGCACTCATAGACTTTCCCGCAATGTTGAAGAAGTTTACCTTTTTTCTTTAGCTGCAAGGCATGAAGCTCTTTTATTTTGTTATTGACTTACTCTTCAAGTGCGGTATTTGTCATTGCCCTTCCGTTCATTCGAGAAATTAGTAGCATCAGTTAGCACTCCCTTTTCTTCTTATCCGAGTAAGCCTTTACATACGCATTATACAGCGTATTAAAGTTCTCCACGATTCATTTTCCAAAATACACTAACTGCGAACCAATTTTTCACCAATAAACACTGGACTTTATTCACTGACGCACACTGAATGAGCTGCAGCTGTCATTCATGAACGGTGGAATAGTATTCACTCTGGCAGAAAGTACCCATTAGTAGTCTGAAAAGTACGCATTTTGAAAGAAGTGGCTTGCTTTCATTATTAAAAAAATGCTACTCATTTCTGAAGTATTGCT
>JAHHFK020004068.1:0-110316 GCA_024533555.2 Aedes koreicus | reverse complement strand
TTCTCCCCTACATTTGCAAAATGTTGATGAGAGTCGGAATAAAGTACCGAAGGAGGAAAAGAGCCCCGGAATACATGGAGAAACGGATCTCGACGCTGAAATACCAATACTGTTGGTTGATAAAAAAATATTCCAGAAAATGATTTGTTTTGGACGACAAAAGCTTCCTCCCTCTTTCGAAGACGTTCATTCCCGGAAACGATCGATACTATTCCATGAATGGTTCTACTGCATCTCTAAATATAAAATCTAATGTAGTAGGAGACGTCCGCTCATCACCATGAGGCACCAAAAGTGGACTGTAATGTTTGCTAGAATGAAAGATATGAAGAGAAAGTGTTGAAAGTTCCGTCAGTGTATGGTAGGTTGAAAAGGGGCTATTCATAAACCACGTAGACTTTTTTTGGGGGGAGGGGGGGGGGGTTTGACCAAAGTCTACGCTCCATACAAAATTTCAAAAAATTGTATGGAGAAAAGTCTACGAGGGGGGAGGGGGGGTCTGAGATTTTCAAAAATGAGTCTACGTGGTTTATGAACCGGCCCAAATTGAATAGAAGTATTGAAAATTGAGCGAAAGGGCATGGGTAAATTAGTACTCGAACCAAGGACGTTACCATTGCATAACATCCCACTGCGGGGTAGGTCAAGGCACGGACGAATCCGCCAACTCAACAGGCCCAATTTCTAAGCCATGGTTTATCCCTCTGGTTTGGCTATCAATCAAGATGTGTGCCAGAACGAATGTTTGAAGAAAATTATGATCACTTTCTAAAAAAAACATCATGAAGGTGTTACGGACAATACGTATTTTGGCCGAATAAAACTTTAATGCATTTCGCAAAAAAAAAAAAAAACACAATCGTTCCTGAAAACTCATTCGATCCCATCGTTGTATGTATGTATGTAAAAGATACCACTCATCGTTGCAGGCACAGCCATAAGACAGTGGATCGTCCTCTACGAATGATTTGGTCAAGTTCGACATCTGCCTGTATTCAATTTAACACTGTCTGAAGGGCCAAAAACGGATGGGCGAACTCGTAAGCAGAGACACTTACACGTAATCCGCGGGATAATGAGAATCTCCTTCCAATGCTAAAATCCTACAACCTAATGTCGAACAAGCCATCAAACGTGAGGACTTCCCAATGAGTGGGTAGAAGAGCTCGTCATCAATTCACGAATTGTTAATGACAGGGAGTTGGCAATTCCACTCTCCCCATCCAAATCGCTTCAATCCGGTGCTCTGATGGTCCCTTCCCAACCCTTTTTATTTGATGTATAATATAGTGATGTTCATATAATAATGTAGAGTATTTTTCTTTATAATAATAATCATACCTTCCCTGGTCTACCTGGTTGTAAATAATACAATATGATGATATAACTGAAACAATGATAGACATATGAAAATTATATGCTACTTGGTGCCTCATTACAGCTCAATCATTTGTAGTTGAATGTAACTCCGGAATGTGATACCTTTTTTGCCAAACCATTTCGTAATTAAATGAAGTATAAACATTTAAGTTTATACTAAATAATAAAAAATATGTACGTACTTATAACATATGGGTCATAATCAGCAGAATTGAAAAGCATTTATTAATTTTAATCAGGGAGTGCGACTCTATCTCAGATGTAGGATATTTTTTGTTATGCTTTTGTGCGATGTGCGCACGCTTAGTAGATAGAAAGAAGATTTTAAAGATTTTGATGAAGATTTTAAAGATTTACTGCAAAAAGATGCAGCACGATGCAAGTAGATGGATTAAGATTCACTAGCTGAAACAAGATTTTTCATTTTGATAGATTCGCTAGCGTGAGATTTTTCGATCATCTTGAATAAGGATTTAGATGTGTCGCACCCCCAGATTTTAATAATATCCAATGATCTAATTTTATAGAAACGAACCTTGAGTTACAATGACAAAAAAATAGCTATACTATCTGGAACAAACTTCCTTGTACCCTTGAAGCATATAAAATTTAATTATTATTATTATTATTTTTAATAATAATTTCAATATGTTTTCAATAATATACGATGATGAAAATA
Source organism: Aedes koreicus (assembly GCA_024533555.2). Taxonomy (NCBI): domain Eukaryota; kingdom Metazoa; phylum Arthropoda; class Insecta; order Diptera; family Culicidae; genus Aedes; species Aedes koreicus. The sequence goes on along the minus strand of JAHHFK020004068.1, from coordinate 108,257 downwards.
ATACGATGTTGCAATATAATACTAAATAATGTATATATAATTATAAAATGCAGCCATTTGCCTCTTCGGCAGCGGTGTTAGTTGCTTTAAACTCTGAAATAACGGAAATTTCCAATGTGATATAATTAAACATAGTTTTTGTGATAATATAAAATTATAATAACCATTACACTTGTTATATCTGCAGATTGTCCTGCTACAATTGTAAACTTGCATTATCATAGCCACGAGGGGAAAAATAATCTTAAATTATTATACCTGAAATTAGCAATGAAATTATTATTATCTAAAATTAGCACCGTCGGACCGTATTAAGAATACTTCCATTTTTCGTGGCAGGGTAAGATTTCAGCATACTACCTTACCGGGTCGCGCTGCCGATGCACCTCCTTGGTGGACACAGACGCTCAGCACGCACCTCCTCAATCTAGCTGAAGTCAGAAGGACAACAGTGCCCAGGCTGCACTACCAGCTAAGTACGCAACTTATATAAAATAAGTTTCTTCCTTTTAAGAAAGAGTTTTTAAAAAAAAATTAAATTTACTTTCACTGGATTTCGAATAGAGCAAAAACTGAACTGCACGAGTCGAGGAAGTTAAACGGAATGATTTATTCAAGAATGCATGGTTTAAAACTAAGTCCCTACTTGTCCTGCAATTGATGATCTCAGCATTCTGAAAGGTATGCGGTGTCCGGTGCCACGGGTGTCGTCGTCGTTGTTATCTTTGCCGTCGTCGTCGTTCTATCTAAGTAGACCGAGTGATGACCGTTGCCAGGTGCTTTGAGTACTGTACTTGGTGTCGTTTGCGATATTGAAATGATGATGATGTGGTGTCGTCTACGATATTAAAATGATGATGATGATAATTCTTATTATTCAGGCGGTGAGGTGTCTTTGGTTTGATGGTGAATTTCTAATGATCGTAATGTTTCTGTAAGTTGTTGTTGTTGTTGTTGGATCTGAAGTACTCTTAGTGCTAACTCTTCGGTTTGCTTAGAGGAGCGTTTGTTAACTACTCCCCCCTTTGAGAAAGAATCGTCCCGATTCGTTTTGCCGTCATCTCTGGGTGTTTGAATTTTATGGACCTCGTGGTCTACATGATGCTGGTGTTTCTTGAGAAAAGGGTTGAATTTTCTAAAGATTGTCTTTCGCGCTATGGTTGCGGTAATGATGATAATGATTACGAGACTAACAGTAGACACCGTTATCGATGAATACGTCCCGATTTGATGGTTTTTTGTGAAATTTTCTAGAAATTTCCTGTTATGAATATTGATTTCTTCGATTTGAAGTACTGGTGTATAGTCGTTTTCTGTAATCGAAAGTCCGTCGAGAGGCAACATTATGGGATATTCTGTAAAAGTGAGTTCAGCATTTTCGTACGCCGATCCGTTTAAATAAATCGTACAGTTATGGAACTCAATCAGGTACGACCCTGTTAAGTTTCTATCTGTTATTCCACAGGTTGAATTAATTTCCAGTGACTTGACTGCTTTTAGTACGATAAGATTCTTTGTTATTAGTTTAATTTCGGTAGGGTTCATGCATTGGGTAAAGGTACAATTTGCTGATTGCCCCTGTAGCAGGTTTGAAATACAATCATCATTGGTTATATCCTCCAGGTTATCTCGGTCGCATAATCTATGTTTATGTATCCGCTTGCAGTCCCTGACGACAAGGTAGGTTGAACTGTTGCTTTTCATGGCATGGGTGGATTTAATTTTGAGTATTTTGTTCCCTACTGGTAATGGTTCAATTATAAAATTTTCGTAAGTATTGTTTTCTAATAGTGGGATTGAAATTACAAAAATGATTCTCGATCCGTTGTGAAATGCAGAAACTTCTAAAAAATCGTAAATTTCTTCAAGATTTTCGATAATAACTCCTTTTTCTTCTAATTTTCTTGTGGCGAAGTCTAATTCGGAAGATGACAAGATGTTTTTTGAAAGTAGTTGAAGTTTAGCTAATTGGATGGCTTCGAAAATGTCGTCTAGATGAGATTTTAAATAGTCTAAGTTAAAATGAATCTTAAATATTTCTTTTAGCAGTACAAACTCTTTTCGTGCGTTATCATTTTTTGCTAAAATTAGGTTTTTGCTAATTTGAATTTGTTGTTTTTCTAATTGCTTTATAATTCTATTTATTCGATCTTGAAATTGTTTATTTATTTGTCTCTGCTCGTTATTTTCGTTTATCAGCAGGTTTGAATTGATCGACAGGTCTTGTAATGTCTTTGAGATTTTTATTAGATCATGATTATCTAAATTATTATCTAGATTTCCGGTTATGGTTTTTATTCCTGACCCTATAAAATTAAACAATCCTCGTTTGGTTCGAGTTCTGGGTTGTAATTCGGAAAATAAATGTAGAGTGTTGCTTAATTTTGTTTGTAAAAGATCAGTCATTTCTGAATGGTTTCCGAGATAATTTATACCATTTATATTAATTTCGAGTTTTCTGAAAATGGGCTCGTAATTTTGTAAATTAATGACGTGAAAGAGTTGGTGTGAGCCAATCTTCAAATAACTATTACTATTTTGGAGGGTAAGGAGTCCTGGATTCAAGACTAGGTTGGTAATTTGGATGGGTTGTGAGGATATTAGCTTACTGTTGATTAGTGATAGTAGAACGATAGCGCTGAGGGTTAATGAATGGTCCATATCCAATCGTTCTGTCCTTTAAAGATATTCTTTGAGTTCCGAGCACCTAAAAGTAGAGGTAGTATTAATATGACGTATGAAAAAAGGGATATAAGAAATATTAAAGATTTTCCTGAATCAAGTAGAACTGACGTTCCATTCTAGAAATTCTTTGATGTGGTTTTCCAGATCTACGAGAGGCTGGGTGATTTCATTCGTCCATTGTAGGTCTATTGCTGCACCTGAAGCTAGCTCAAACAACCGGTCAATTATCAGCAGTTGGGCACTGACTTCTTCTCTGGATGGTTTGAAGGGATATTGCATCATGAATCTGTCTCTTATTTCTGTTAACATGGAGTAGCACAAGGAATAAAGGATACGGTTCCTCAAATTTTGATTCATGTCGATGATGTGGGTGAATCTGGAAATGAAGGAACAGCATGTGTTCACCTCCTAATCCGGCGTAATTTTGATTTGTGTAATTTCCGTTGATTTGTATCAAAATAAGTCTGGTTTCGATCTGTTGCAACGTGGGTTATTTGAAATTGGTCTCTTGTTTTGGATTTTATACCTTGCACTTTCTGAAGCACGTTGCTTCCTGCTTCTAGAGCTGGGGGTTCTTCTCTGTTGGTGTTATGATAATCATTTTGTCTTTTTTGTGTTTTTGTTATTTCTAATATGGTTTCATCGTAAAGTTTATCTCTAGATGCTATAATAGCGTCGATATCTAGTGGTCTTTCGGATCCGTCTCTCACTCCATAGAAAACTTCACGAGGTTTTAATTTGGTGGATGAATGTATCGTGTTATTGTAAAGTGTGCATGCTATTAAGAATTTTTCTTTGTTTGTAAGATTTTCGAACTTATGTTTGTTAGTTCTAAAGATCTCGCTAATAGTGGAATGGAATCTTTCCACGATTCCATTAATTTGACTGTGGTTGGATGGTGTGAAATATTGTTCGACGTTGAGGTCATGTAAGAGTCCTCTAACTTCGATAGATTTGATTGCCGGCTCGTTATCAGAGACTAATAGTTTTGGTGTTCCGTATAGTGAAAAATATTTGAGGAGGGCTTTCCGAATTTCCGAAATACAGCGTGATTTAATGGAAATGAGGGTCCCGAATCTTGATAGTTTATCTACTACTGACAGGAATAGAGTAGGATGGCTTATGAAGATATCCACATGCACGATATCTAATGGCTTTTTAGGGATTGGTGTATCAGCGAATTTGATTCTATACGGGTGTCTTTCATACTTTTGTTTGTTACACACTTTGCACAAGATTATATATTTTCGTATTTTTTGTTTCATATTAGGAAAGTAGAAGCGCCTAAATATCTGTTCCCTATTTTCACGAATACCTCTATGAGATGTTTCGTGGGTATCTTCAATTATATTATTTTGTTCCTCTGCGGTTTGGAGGTCAATCAAAATTTTTTGAGAGATTTTTATTTTGAAAGTTTTACATCGACTGAAGTAGTTTTTATATACTACTTGCAGGGATGGTATTAGTGACTCAGGACAATGGATGCAATTAACTTTGCTTGGATTTAAATATTCTCGAAATATTCGAAGCAACGTGGGAACACCGAATGCAAACTTCGTTATAGTTCTTCGGTACATTTTCGGAAAGATCTCTTCGTATTCTTCGGAATCATTTTCGCCAATCTTCAAAATAATTTGATTGTTGAAAATGTTTAATGGTGACTCGGTGCATTCGATAAACTCTGAAATGTCAGTGTCTGCTGAATGGACTGAACTTAAATCTGAATCTTCTTCGTTCATATTAATTTCGAATGGAATTCGCGACAAAGCGTCGGCTACTACATTTTGTCTGCCCGGCCGATGCTTTATTTCAAAGTCGTATTCCGCCAACTGCAACCTCCACTTCACCAATTTAGAGTTTGGAGTTTTAAGGTTGAGCGCATAAGTAAGGGGCTGGTGGTCTGTATACAGGGTGAACTTTTGACCAAAAAGATACGGTCGAAAGTATTTGGCAGCCCACACTATCGCAAGAAGCTCCTTTTCTATAGCGGAATAATTCTCTTCGCTTTTGGATAGGGTCCTTGATGCAAACGCAACGGGTTTATCCTTTCCAATGATACCCTGTGATAAGACCGCACCGATAGCAAAATTGCTAGCATCCGTGGTCAATATAAAGGGCTGATTAAAGTCGGGGTACTGTAAGATGTCACTCTGAGTGAGTATTACCTTACACGATTCAAAGGTTTTAACAAAGAGAGGTGTATGCTCTATTTGTTCACCCTTACGGAGTTGGGCCGTAAGAGGTTTAGTGATTCTAGCAAAATCACGTATAAATCTCCTATAATAGCCTAAAATACCTAGGAATCCCTTTAATTCCTTTTGGTTTTTTGGTAATGGCCACTTCTGGATGGCTTCAATTTTATTAGGGTTTGGTTTCACGCCTTGGTCAGTAACTATATGTCCAAGAAATGAGACTTCTTTCCTTAAGAATTCACTTTTGTCAAGTTGAATTTTAAGGTTGGCTTTTCGTAGGGCATTGAAAATCTTTCTAAGATTTTCGAGGTGTTCTTGCAACGAAGTGGAGAACACAATAATGTCGTCCATATAAACTAGACAACATTTTCCTATTAAGCCGCGTAAGACATGGTCCATTATTCGTTGGAATGTTGCGGGCGCGTTTTTCAACCCGAATGGCATTCTCACGAATTCATAGAGACCGTGCTCCACCGAAAAGGCTGTTTTGGGTACGTCCTTCGGGTGCACTTCAATCTGGTGAAAGCCAGATGTTAGGTCGAGTGTAGTAAAATATTGACATCGACCTAATTTATCTAGAATTTCGGTTATATTCGGCAAAGGGTACCTGTCGTCTACAGTTTTGTCATTTAATTTTCTGTAATCAACTACCAATCGCCATTTTTGCTTCCCTGAAGCATCAGGCTTCTTGGGAACAATCCAAATTGGTGAGCACCATGGCGATGTACTCGGTTGAATAATTCCTTTAGCTAGCATATCGGATATTTGTCTTTGAACTTCTTGTTTGTGAATGAATGGATACCGATAGCTTTTAGTGTGTATAGGGGCTTCATCTTTAGTTTCTATGGTATGCTTGATTATATTTGAAAAACTGAGGTCAGATCCCTCTCTGTAAAAAATATCTTCATATTCGACAATCACGTCCAGAAGTTTGGACTTTTCTTCGTGATTTAGATGCGAAGTGCGTATTTCATTTGAAATAGGTGCACTGGCAGTGTTTGATTCGGGAAGTCGATTGAGTTCCTCGAAATTATAGATTTCAGTGATAGGCATTTCTTTGTCTAGCCGGAAAGCAACTGGCTCTTTCGCTAGATTTGTGATAGGAAAAATTGCTAAATTGTTTTGGGCGGTGTATAACCCTGGGGGTATAATAATGTCTTTAGTGATAAAAATGTTTTGTTCGATATAAAAATCGCCATCTTTAATGGACACGGGGAGTGATTTATTGATGGTATCGCTACCTTGGAAATTTATTTGTGTATAGTTTGGGAATTTTTTCTTCAAGGGGATTACTATGCCTTTAATATTTAGAGTATTAGACTGTGTATCGATAATAGCGTTCAATGACCTTAGGGACTCGAATCCTATAAGCCCATCAAAAAAGTCATGAAATTTGAAGATGTAGTATTTTTGTTGAGAAAAGTTTCCGTGATTAAAAAATATGTTTGTTTCAATAAAGTAATTTAGTTCGAAAGATCCGTTGATATTTTTTACTCTGCTAGGGGCTCCTGATTTCCATGTTGAAGGGTTCATTATTTTTGGAGAAATGTAATTCTTGTTGGCACCAGTGTCAACTAAGAATTTGAAGATTCCATTACTTGAGTGAATTTCGAGATAGGGAAGGAAATTATTGTCTGTCATTCTTTGCACATTTGACTCGTCTCTAAGGTAAAATTTACCTCATCGTCTACAGTTGGTAAGTTGTCTTGAGCGTTGTTATGTACCTCTTGAGGGTCTTGAGCGATTGTACATTCGTACATTTCTTGTGGATATGGGGCGTTTTGATAACTGTAGGCTTCGCTTAAATCTGGTTCGTTTTGTTCATTCTGCTCTTGGTAATGAATTTGGTTCATGACGGGGGGAATTCTTCGAAAGTTGTTTTGAGAATGGGGTTCTTGTTTTATTTGAGGGATTGTTTGCCCGCTTTGAAATTGGTTTGAAAAATTTCTATTTTGGGGGAAATTATTAAACAGAAGTGGTGGTCTTACTGTATTTTGATTTTGGTAAGGCCTAAAATTTGGATTATAGGGACGTTGTGGAACAGGTGGGTAATTCCTCGAAGTATTTGTGATTCTATTGTTATTTAGGTTCCATCCTCCGTTGCGGGGAGGGATCGTCTGTAATTGTTGTGTTTTTGAATGTTCGCTAAATTTTGTCTCGAATTTAAGCTTTTCTTTTTTTCTATCTGCGGCGTTAGTTAATTCTAGCGCATGTTGGTACGCCGACAGCAAACTTTCAGGTCTACTAGTTCTCGTAAGTGAAGAGATTGGTTCGTGTAACCCGTCGATATAGGCATTCGTTATCATGGCTTCATAAGAAGCTATGACTGCTTTAGCACACGGCTGTAAGCCGGGGTCTAAGACTATTTTTGCATTGAGATCTGCTAGAATCTCGGCACAAATTTCATAAAATTGTTCAACAGTTTGGTTTCCTTGTTTAATGTAGGGAATTTTGTTGATTATTGAAGATAAATCTCTTTTATCGCCAAATCGATCAATAAGTTTGGCTTTAATTAATTGCCACTTGCATTTTGTTTGACTGTTAATTAGAACCTCATTTGCTTTGCCACTAATTTTGTCCCTTATAACGGACGTCCAAATTTCGATTGCATTATTTTTCTCGGCTTCGGGAACTTGCATTGATGCGCAATTTAATTTTTGTTCGACGGACTCAATCCAAATCGGTAAACTTTTAACGTTTCCATCGTAACCTGGGATCATCTTAATGATGTCCGGGATACGGGTTATATCATATTTATTGGCGACGGTTTGTGAGGCAGCGCTAGTGCTAGCCTCAGAATTTTGGAATCTTTCCAACATTAAGCTCTGTCGCTCTAACAGTCGCTCTAACTCTTGCACTTTTTCAGCTAATTGTTCAGCCATTTTTCTTGTTAACATAAACTACAAAATTTAACGCTTAAAAGTACACTCACTTTTCACTTGATTAATTGTTAGTTGATTTGATGGAGTAGGTATAGGTTAATTAATAATTAAAATTGACTTACGTTTAGGTTTGACGATATTCTCTCGTCTAGTTTGGAAATCCTCGTCGATGTTCCTTCGATGGGGGTTGTCCTCGTTACCCGGTATGCTTTCGGGGATACCGTTTTACTTCCCGTCCGATTCGTCCGAAACTATATGTTGATCCGCAAGGTGTGCTGCAAACACTAATCGTCCACAAATTCGCGATTTTCCTTCGCGAATGGAGTATCCGGAACCACTAATTTGTTTCAAACACACACGCGAATCCTACCGACTGCGCCAAATAAGTTTCTTCCTTTTTAGAAAGAGTTTAAAAAAAAAAAAAAATTTACTTTCACTGGATTTCGAATAGAGCAAAAACTGAACTGCACGAGTCGAGGAAGTTAAACGGAATGATTTATTCAAGAATGCATGGTTTAAAACTAAGTCCCTACTTGTCCTGCAATTGATGATCTCAGCATTCTGAAAGGTATGCGGTGTCCGGTGCCACGGGTGTCGTCGTCGTTGTTATCTTTGCCGTCGTCGTCGTTCTATCTAAGTAGACCGAGTGATGACCGTTGCCAGGTGCTTTGAGTACTGTACTTGGTGTCGTTTGCGATATTGAAATGATGATGATGTGGTGTCGTCTACGATATTAAAATGATGATGATGATAATTCTTATTATTCAGGCGGTGAGGTGTCTTTGGTTTGATGGTGAATTTCTAATGATCGTAATGTTTCTGTAAGTTGTTGTTGTTGTTGTTGGATCTGAAGTACTCTTAGTGCTAACTCTTCGGTTTGCTTAGAGGAGCGTTTGTTAACTTATATATAATCATGTATTTTTTGGCAAACTTTGACAACTTGATAGTTATTGGGAAATGCATTGTGAACCCCTGTAGGTTTGGGCACCACTGCCCTACCAAATACACACACAGTACATTTTCAGGGTCGTATGTATGGGTGATCTTAGGAAAAGATAAGGTATTACCAGTTATCATGAAAAAATATTACAAACAATAAAATTAGACAACACAGCTTGATTTGTGTGGACCATGCATTACAACCAAAAGCATTTTTATTATTATTATAAAGAAAGTATAGCAAACATTATAATCGGTGGTACTTGCGCATTTTAATTTTTTTTTTTTTTTCACTGTGGATTGGGTTTTTCTTTAATCGTTGCGGCCGCTGCGAAGCTCGTTGGTCGACATTGGTGACACCGGGGTGGGCTTAAATCCGGAGGGGTGATTAGCGGGAACAACCATTTTCAATATAATGTCTTCAGGGATTGAGTGGAAATGATATCTATGCAGATGATACAACCATTCTTGTCTTTCATTCCTACAAGTCTTATACTAGAAAAACAATGCAATCAGCTATCAATATAGTCTCTGGGTGGGTCGATAAACATGGTTTTATTTTACCCCCGAAAAATTCCAATTCCTTCACATCAGCGGTTAAAAATGCTGGCAAGAAGCTGAATACTTTACGTCTCCCAAGAAGGAAGTAAGCGTGGACGTCAAATATATCTCCCACACCAAGTTCCCGGAGAACTCCTTCTATGGCTGACAATTAGCGAAACGGAAATGTCCAACCGCTGTTCTTTCTTCAGGGCTTTTAGTGAACGGCCTGCCGGAAGTTGCCGCCTTCATCTAAAAGTATCACGCGAACGATGATGGGATCTTGCCTCGGCCTATTATGCCAAGAGATCACTGGAGGAGATCTCTTGGACCCTCTCACCTACTACCGAGAATTTTTTTTCAAGGAACCTCAAACGGCGGATCTTCTCCAATCAATTCGTGACCAAAATGGTGAAGCAGCTGACCACCAAGGCCACGAAAAAGCTGAAGAATATGCCGAAATTTCGAAATTTCTTTTCATCGGCCATGGATAAGATTTCGGCCAACTGGTAAAAAGTTGCCCAGCAGGGCGTCGAAGCAGGCGTAATTACTATATAATGATACGAAGGGGAATTAAAGGGTGGAACGCTCAAAAATTGGTCAAACATGTTTAGGTGCACACTGATTAGTTTATCAAATAAATGATCAATCTTTATTTCTTTTTGAAGTTCATCGTCTACCAAACACAAGCAAATTAATGCAAATGTTCCAAATGCCCGACGCTTTATGTTTCACACTTTCCATCAAGTTTTGTACCACTGTTATGTCCACCTTTCAAGACGCTGAACGCCAATTTGCCTTGGACTGTTTTTCTCTTTCAACTGTTTTTTCTCTTGAGGTTTCTCTTTACGTTAACCTAATATTTTTCAATTGGGCGCAGTTCCGGCGAGTTTGGGGGATTTTTCTCCTTGGGTACGATTTGCACACTGTTGGCGGTATACCATTCCTGAGCCATTTTTCCGTAGTGGCAAGAAGCGAGATCTAGACAAAACAGCACGGAACAACTATGTTTCTTATAGAAAGGCAATAAGCGTTTTTGCAAGCATTCTTTTACATAAATAAAAATTGGACTCGGAAAAATGTGACACATTGTTTTGGGTGTAACTTTTTATCGCGTGGGTAAAAATTAATGAAATTTTGAGTAATACTAGTTACTCATGATGTTTATGTGTGCAAAATTTTATTGCGATTTGTCAAGTAGTTTTCAAGATGCATTCCTTTGTTTACAGTTCCAGTTATCACGAAACTGTCGCTTTTAGCCCACAGGTGCAAATCGCCTGCAAAGCCAAGTATTTTTTCGAGCATCTTGACATTTTTTTCTGCTTAAATTTATCTTTAATCTTTCCTTTTCCGGTAGCCATTTAAAACTTTTGACCTGGGAGCAGCTTGAAAGCAGCCTTGACGTATGTTTCATCGTCCATTACGACACAATCAAACACGGTCAACAATCTCGTGTACAACTTACGTTCTCTTCCTTTGGCTGTTGTGTTTTGCTTATCATCTCGATTTGGAGTCACTGTAACCTTATATGTTGACAGTCCAGCTCATTTCTTTGCACTTTGCACTGTTGTGTGGAACTTTCCCAATTTGTTTCCGATTTTGTTTGTATCTCTTCTCTTTGTGGTTTGTTTTCGATTTCTCTGATGGAAAGTTTGGGATTGCGTTTGAAAATGTTGGTCACTATTCTTTCGGCCGCTGCGGCTTTCTGGTTTCGGCTTCCCCCTGATTCCGGCTTCCTGTCAGTTGTCAGACGTTCTTTGAACTCTTTTATAACGTTCGTCATGATTGATTTGACAATATTAAGTGATTTTGACAAGTAGGCGTGGGAATAATTTGGATTTAGCTTATGCGCGTGCAAAATTATGATACGCTGCTCTTTTTAGTTCGACGCCATTTTGTCAACTGCATAGAAAATAGGAAAAATAAAAAGAGGCAACATTCCTTACGCATAAATCTACAAAATGAGGCGTGATTAAATTATTTAAATGCACGATTAAATAAAATACTCACATTTGAGTTTTGACCAAGTTTTGACCGATTTTCCTTTATTGACAATAAAATTGATGAGGTAAATTAAAGAAATTATAAAACTATGAGCAATATGTTTGATTAGAGCATTGGCAATACTATTATTGTCAATAATATTGATAGGTGAACATTACATAACTAGCCATCTTCTGATGGCATCAAGCTTACAGTAGGGATCTAGCAGGGCCTCCGAGACAATGGGAACAACCGTTTAAGAGGTTAATTTTTAGAAATTGTCGTATTTGTTTACCTGTGCCTGTACCTGTAAGTGGGATCTGAAAATAGACACACAGGGTCATCTGGTGGCTTTTTGGATGATCCGGAACTAGTGGTCAGCTTATAAAAATAGTTTGAGAAATCAGCGGTTTTTTTTCTCCCTGGAGTACTTCCAAAAGCATCACTTGTATACTTTTGCACTGGTGAATGGTTTGGAACGACCGTAAAAGTCAACAGTTTTCAAAAATATTCGTTAACCTAATGAATTACTATTTTATATATTTTATTTCCAAAAACCATAACTTCAATACATTACATGTGGTCTGCAAATTGATGTGGCAAGGCAACTGGATGGCCAAATTATTTGAAAAGTTTCTATGAGGTACATATGCTGGAAAGCTTAACGGTGTTAATGGTTTAACATTTTAGTATAGCAAACATTTGAATAAAAGCATCAATTTCCCTTTAACTAGTACTGTTCTCCATCTTTTCTTGAAATCATCGGTACCATTTGATTTTTTCTTAGTTTCGAAGAGTTTCCGCTTAACTAGAGTCCAGTACTTCTCTATTAGGCGAAATTCTGGACAGTTTTGTGGATTGGCTGTTTTTGGCACGTATTTGTCCTCTTGTACCTTATACCATTCCAGGACGGATTTCACATAGTGACAAGAGGCCAAATCAGGTCAAAACAGAGCTGGAGAGCGTGGCTTCTGATAAACGGTAGCAACCGCTTTTGCAGACATTTTTTCTCGTAACATCCTTATTGAAATTGCCGGTAACGACGAAACTTTTAGATTCTCGTCCACAACTACATATGGCATGCCAAATCAAATACTTCTTCGGGAATTTGGACACCTTCTTTGGCCGGAAATGCTTGGCAATGGCGTTCCTTTTCATTGCGGTGTAAAAAGCCAGAAAAATCTTCGCAAAAATTTGGTGTAAAGTTCCTTAGCTCAACTTTGTGCAGTAAAATATTGCTTGTCATTACGGTTGGTTACCTTTTTTACTTTGTACGCCTTCAGTCCTTGCCTCTGCTTAGCTTTTTGTATGTATGATTTTGACTTCCCAACTTTGCGAGCCACATTTCGCACAGAAAGATTGAGATTTTTCTCAATAATTGCTATAACCTTCTTGTCCATTTGTCAGGAGCATATTTTTCGATTTGTTCCACTTCCAACCTTCCGATCCACAGTCAAGAGCTGGTCAAATGATTTTCGAACACAAAACACGGTATTTTTCGGTAGTTTTAGTTTCTTGGCAAAATCGTGTACCGATAAGTTTGGATTTTGGTGCCGTTCGTTTAAAATGCGTTTGTGCACTTCCACTTGATTCGACGCCATTTTACTGAATGTAACGATAATGTAAACATGTTTTACCACGAAATAAAGTGGAGAGTTTCAATTGTCATAGAACTGAAACGTTTCAGCGATCCGTGAAATAATTCAAAATCTAAACTGATTTTACCGAAATTTAACGTGGACAGGCTTTAGTAGTAGCAGTTGGTTGTTTTTCTCTATCAATATGTGAGCAGTCCAGTTGTGATCAAAAAATTGATTTTCAGATGCCCTTCTGGATAATCTGGAACAATTCTAAAAGTAATAAATTTATAAAATTAATCTTAGAACTCCACAGTTTATTCCAAAAAAAAAATCTTAAAAACAATCACACAAATTTGCACTTGTGATCGGTAAAATTATCTCTAGGCCCATCGGATGGCCATTCAGATGATCCGGAACAACCCTATTAGGGGTCATAAAATGAAATTCATTTTACAGGTCTGCGGTATTTTCTAAAATACTTCTTGAATCATGACTTGAATCCATTTGCAGTTGGGATCAAAAATTGTTTTAAATTAGCTTTCGAACAATGTGGTTTCTCTAAAGTACTTCCAAATGCACCAATAATACTTGTGATTTGTGAACTGATCCTCGCGGTTGTTTCAGATCATACAGAAGTGCATTTCAGATCCCAGCAGAGATCTATGACTAATTTCATAAATTGATCAAGTTTACGGTTGAACCGGATCGTCCGGAAGGCCACCAAGAGGGTCAAAATCGAGATTCAATTTGGCGCAAAACTCACTCATGTAGTTTGAGTGTTTGAGTTTTCCTGGACGTTACAAAACAGTAAATCAAAGACTTTTTAAATAATATTCTCTACCAATGAACTAACGTGGTTTGGTCTTGCTCGGTATGCAAATTGAATGGAATGAAAACGTTTATGGCTTCATTCAACATCAAATTACATTGTTTTAGTGGAATTTGAGAACTATGTGAGCGCAAAGCAGTAGCATTCAGACTGGACCTCATTCCTCAGATCTGGAGCATATTATGCACTGGCATTGCATTGTCTTCGTATGCGGTGCACAAATATGATATCCTATCGCTTTTAGTACGAAGTGCCATCCTGTGCGCTAGTACATTTTTTTTAAATGAGAGAATTTGACTAGCAGCAGTGCCTCTGATAAAGGGGAATAGATACTTTTGAATATACTGTTAAACTTTAAAATTCCAATTTTGGATTGTCGACCATGTCCGTTTAAGTCATGCCAATTATGCGCCATTCAAGCTCACATTTGTAGTGATACATTTATCACACACTGAACTGCGTTTTTGTCGTTTTCGAATGCCCTCAAAATGTGGTCATTAAAATTCTTACTCAACTTCTTTCAGCATAAATAAAAGAGATAAACCGACTGCACCAAAAAATAATTTCGGTCGTAATACGATGCAAAAACAAACACAATGAAAACGAAAATTAACCAACGACCAACGACGAAACAGATATGAAGACATTTAATGAGCTTTCGGTACGTGACTTTAACTCAAATGGTGACAAATTAAGGAAGAAGAGTGTGTCGAGAAATTGATATAAACTATAACTGCCGACGGCTGGAAGCGTCGGTCGCAGCCATATACAAACACACACACAGGGACAGAGAGTGAAAAGAAAGATAGCGGAAAAAGTATGATGATGCTGGGACATAAAACTAGATCACACTACAACTAACCAAACACGGCCAGTCGGGACAATATTGAAAATGGGTTCCACTATCGTGAGAGAAGAAGGCGCAGGCCGGCAAGGAACTTCAGCATCATCCAAAGTCGCACGGAATGTTGCACCTCATGCAATCAGGATGAGCTCTCCGGAAGGATATTCTGCTATGTTGCAGACTACACAAACACAAAACAAAACACCCCCCCCCCCCTCCTTCCCTCTTTCAAAAAATTTATTCTCAACACAAATAAACACCTCTACTTATTCCCAAAATAACCTTTTTTTTTCATCTTTTTTTTTATTTTATTACAGGGCAATTCTTATTTTTAATCATGAGATGTTTATAAAGAAAATTCCCTTGCGCTGAACTGGCCGGCTTGACGTGCCGCAAGGGCTCAGTAGGGATCAAGACCCGAAGCTAAGAGTCAGTTCCATTGTGGTTATATCACATTTATTAGCAGAGCAGCACATCGAAATTTTAGGTTCATTATTCTTTATGTGCTATACAATTTCAGATCATCCATGGATATCCCAAGTTTTGTAAAATAATTTAAAATCAATTTTTTTTTCTGGTGGCCATGATACATTATCTAAGCTTTCAGGTTCATGGTGGATGTGCGGGTCCGTATACAATTGCAGCAGGACCACAATCTGCAGACACGTAAATACAAATGAAATTATTATCGTTTTATATTATAACATCCATTCACTACATTTTGTATGCTTTTTTATAAGTCATTTTCAGCTTCACATTTATGCATCCTTGTCAGTTATAGCTCATCTAACCTACGTTATGTATTTGAAAAGATAGGAAGGTTTTTAATGTTTTTTTTTAGAAAGGATCATATTCGAAAAATTCTACTTAAAACAGCACTTTCCTTCTTCATCAGAAATATATATTAATTCAAAACCTAACAGTTTACAATCATTCATTTCCTATTTCACAGACATGAGGAATCATTTATGGGTGTACAAGAGCTATAGAAAAATTCAATTTCCTAATTTTTTATTTTAGTTTTATTAAGATTCAGTTTTTAGATTCATACTCATCTGAAATTTATTTCGCCTTATTATTAGCTGTCTTCAGTTTTTCTAATATTATTATGATATTAATACACATCTAATTTTTATTTTCAGTAACATACCAGTAGATGTCATATATATCTTGTACCTACGCTTATTATGTTCTCTGACTATTATTGTGGAAACAAATTCTAATTTTAGTAGATCTTATTTCAATAGAAACTGCAACAGTCTTTCGATGAGTGGATGGTCAGATTAGTTACGGATATATGTATTCTACTATAGTTTACTGGCTTGCTGGTATTATTATTTTATATTTTAACGTCAGTTTATTATTTTATGTTGTGATATTAAATGATGTGACATAATTGCATTTAAATTCATTTAATTAAAATCGCTATTTCAGATGAGACTCACTACATAAATTATTGCAAGGAAACGAAACAGCACATCGAAATTTTAGGTTTACTATTCTATTGCTATATAATTTCAGATTATCCATGGATATTCCAAGTTTGATGAAATAATTTTAAATCAATTTTTTTTCTCGCAGCTACATTGTCTAAACTTTCAGGTCCACAAATGGAATTGTTATTTTCATTCTTATATTCATTCACTATATTATTTGTCATTATAATATTCATTCGCTATATTTATTATAATTATAATATTAATTCACTATATTTTATACATTACTATATGACAATTAATATATATTGGGAAGGGAGGGAGCATCAGGGTATCACTCAAGCTGGAATTGGACAATGGAGTGGTATGACAACCGGCGTCTAGGAGGGAACAAACAGTATCATTTTCTTTATCCTACCGATTCGATTGTGGTGCTGTGAATTCTACTCCAACAATTTCAGTGAGAGTGACGCGCCCTTCTTAACAAGCCATCCCGTAGAAAGCTTAATGAGTATTGCGAATTGGGTTATTCGATTTGTTGGATCGTATCGTTGGAAGGAGATTCTTATGTTCCCGCGGGTTTCGCGTAAGTGTCTCTGCTTACGGGTCCGCCCCACCGTTTTTGGCCCTTCATACAGCGTTACTGTGAATGCAAACCGGTAACTCAATTTGATCTTGCTATTAAGTGGAGCTGCATACATGACAAGGTCTTAGAAGGGATGGTGGCTACCTTACATACATACATACATGTTTAAGAAGATAAATAACAAAATAACCTTATTAACAAAATAATAACAATAGTAAATAATAAAAATTTATTATTAAAAATCTTCAAAACCCAAAAACATTTTACAGAAGTTTTTTTATAGTGTTTTTTGACACATATAAGACAAAAACAAAATAATATATACACAAAAAATATTTGTTAAAAATTAATTTTTGAACTTTACATAACCCAATGTTGTACTCCGGATTCCAAGATAAAATTTTTTTATATATAATTAAAAAATAAAAAAAAAAAAAAAAAAATAAGTTTTTCGCCCGCCCACCAACCACCCCACAAAAATTTCATAGAGTTAAAGCTCTCTGCGCGAACACTACTGCCATCTATTGAGATAAATGTGAGGTCTGATAAACTGAACAGACTTCTCTAGTTTGCTAGCGTCAAACTCCAGGTGAAAAATAACTGTCGTTCCTCAAGTGGCACTAGTTCAAACTGTCAACCATTTATTTAGAACGTTAAGTTATTTTTCGATGAATTGCTCATGAGGTTTTGCAAATAAGCATGTTCTTAACAAGGCGGATAAATCTATTAAGCTTACACAAAACAAACATTTATACATTTTGAATAACCGTTGCCATGACCATTGTTAAATTTTTGATGCTGAGTTGCTGATAGCAATTCGCTTCTATCGTTGCTTACCGAGGAGCTCGTGGGATAGGAAAACAGGGAAGATTAGAATAATACAGCAATCTTCAATTTTATAGCTTAAGTTTAAAATACGCCTGTTTAATGGTAGTTTGGCAAACATAAAGGTACTGTTGATAAATTCGTGTGAAATTTTAGCAGCTCGCAGCTTGTCTGTATTAATTTTGATTTGAATGTATGTAAGGTAGTCATCATCACTTCTAAGACCTTGTATGCAGTTTCACTTGATAGTATGACCATTTGATTTATCGGTCTGAGTTTAAAGTAACTATATGGACGGCCCAATACGGAGGGGCGGAGGGGGATCAGAAGAATCTCTTTGCAACGATACGATCTAACTGATGCACAACAAACTCCGGAGCAACCTTCAAATTTCGTTCGGATGAAAGGAAAAGGGAACCACCAAGTGAGGAAGAAGAGCTAGATAAGCACAAGAACGACGAACGGGACAAAACGTTCAAATTGAAACGAAGAAGAATACCGTCAAAAATAAAAATAAAGAGAAGATAAAAGAAGATAAGAAAAATGAAGAGAAGAAAGCATGCAAGAAGAAGGTGAAACTCGTATTGTAGTCTCAGAACAGCAGAATGCTATAATCGACTTTACGTCGACTTATAACAATATCACCAAGGATCTTAAACATGGCTTGTTGAAGCTTCGTAGGTCCGTTCTGGCTGCATGCCGTGATATGGACGAACTGGAAGCCATGATTCTAGCCGACCGAATGCCAGGAACCTGCTGGCAAACACACGCAAAGGGATGCGTCCGTCTCCGTGGGAGATTCCACCCCACCTACCGTGGAGGCAGGGACATTGAAGCGGCGAGGCAGTTGCCCCACGAAACTGTCCCCGGTGCTCTCAAGAAGCGACTGGTGTCAGGTGGCTCCACGTGCCCGAAGACATACGCAAACGTGATTTCGGGGTCAGAGGGTCCAATCTCACGCCCCACGGTGCGCAAAGAGAGTGACCCTGGCGCCAAAGGCAACAACAGCGCTAGAACTTCTTCGTCGGTGCAGGAAATCTCAGTCACCGAAGGCGGCCGGCCCTAGCAGTGAACGGAACGGCAAGAGGGGTACGAATGACGACCCCTTCAGAGGCAGAGAAATTCCCTGGACCAATGTTCGAACAAAAAGAGATAGACCAAGAAACGAAAAAGCGAATCGAAGCCTGGCACGAAAGCACAACCACGATGAGGCCCTCATCGTGAAGACCGAAGAGTATAAGTACTCCGAGGTCCTCAAAGCAATGCCCGGCTATGCTAAGCTCGTGAATCTGGAGGCCGATGTGCGGAGTATCCGCCGTACCCACACTGGCGAAATGAACATAGAGCTTAGAAAGGATACGAAGCTGAAGGGCCTAGCCTATAAAAAGCTGGCTGAAAAAGGCTAGGGAGCGGGAGTGGAGGTATGGGCACTCTTCAGTGTAAAAATCTGGACAAGATCACAGGAACTAGCGAAATCTCCACGGCCATAAAGGTCCAGTGTGGGGTCCAGGTAGCCACAAAAGTCATACGACTGCGAAAGGGTCCACTCAGGACCCAAGTGGTCACGATACGGCTGGAAGTAGCAGCCGCGGACTCGGCTTAAAAAGTGGTTCGTTTGCCCATTGAGTTTGCACCAGCTGCTAAGGGCATGTTTTAAGTGCCTCGAGAGCGGACATATGTTGTGGGAGTGTAAGGGCCTGAAGAAGTGCGACCTATGTAGAAGGTGAATATGACGTGCTCTGGGTAACCAGATCACAAGCACGTTATGGGGGGCCCTAATAGCCCGGCTTACAAGGGAAAACCAAAAAGTGCAGTTAACCTAAATAAACCTGAACCACTGTGAGGTAGCTCAACAACTGCTCTGTCAGGTAGCCATAGTATCTAACCGATATTGCATCCCGGTCGGTAACGGAAGCTGAGTTACGGATGGGTCCAATATGGTGGCATTATGAACAATGGGCAAGTTACCGGTTCAGGAGGTTGTGTCTACCTCAACCGAGAGCTTCGCGGTTGTAAACGTCAATGTAGTGTTCTTCTACAGCTGTTATGCGCCACCAAGATGGTCGAATGGCCAGTATTTACAAAGGGTTGATCGTATAACAACTGAGCTAACTGACCGAAATATGTTGGTAATAGTGGGCGAATTCAACGCCTGGGCCCTGCATTAGGGCAATCCTGCTTGAGGCGAACAAAAAAGCGAATCGAAGCCTGGCACGAAAGCACAACCACGGTGAGGCCCTCGTCGTGAAGACCGTAGTTTGGACGTAAACCTGGCCAAGCGTACCTACCATAAAAATGGAGCAGAGTCGTGACAAAGGAGCTGAGCTCTGAGCTGTCGATCAACTGAAGGGTGGAGGGTGGCTGCACCCTTAGCGACAACTTGGCAGTTCGCTATAGTATCGTCCACAATACTAACCAGCACGCAGAAGGAAGAGTACCCACTCCCCGAGTAGCACACACTCAGCAAAACAAGTAGTAGCAACTTAATTTTCACTTAATTCAGTCAAATAGAAATATCTTCAACTGGATTACAACAAGTGTGCTACTTGGGTCAATTCGCCCGCAGATGGAGGACATTATACTTGAAGAAGTAATTAGAAAGGCACTTGAGCGGGAACAGAACATGAGCGAAACTCAGGACCCGTGCGGCGATCTACTCAAAGCACTACTTACACTCGTGTGCGATGCAACCATGCCTAGGAAAGTCAAACCTAGGGATGTGTATTCCGCCAGTGATCGCTAACCTCCGTAGAATTTGCCTCCGTGCAAGAAGGAGGATGCAGAGAGCGCAGTCGGACTCCAAAAGAACGGAGCGTTGAGTGGCGTTAGTCACCACCAAGGCCACGCTAAAGAGGGAGATAAAGGCCAGCAGGCGAGCCTTATTCAAGGACCTGTATTTGAGGGCAAATGCGAACCCATGTGGTGATGCCTATCGGGTGGTAGTGGCCAAAGCCAAAGGAACAGCAACTCTAACCGAGCAATCACCAGAGTTACTGAAGGTGATCATAAAAGGACTCTTTCCACACCACGACCCAAGTCCTTGGCCTCCCATAGCCGTAGAATCGTACCATGACCAGCGTTCCAGTATCCCAGACCATAACGCTGTCATGGCGGTGGAAGGACGGTCGGTAACGCCAAACATCCGAAAACACGAGGGCGATGATAACGGCACCGTGGAGGGATGAGGCGACGGTTACGAATGATGAACTCATTGTGACAAGAACGTCGCTAAAGGTGAGCGAAGCGCCAGGGCCAGATGGCATACTGACCTTGGCCATAAAGACGGCTATTTCTCTGGCTCCCGAAATTTTCAGGGCGGTGATGCAAGTATGTCTGAACGAGGGCGTCTTCCTAGACGTCTAAAAAAGCCAGACGCTAGTATTGTTGCCAAAGACTGGGAAGCCACCGTGTGATCACTCGGCATTCTGTCCGATTTGCTCGTTGGATGCGACGGGTAAGGTGCTGGAGAGATTAATCCTCACCAGGTTGTTAAAGTACACGGAGGGTACGGGCGGTCTGTCCAAGAATCAGTTTGGTTTTCCTAAAGGGAAGTCAACGGTGGCCATCCAACGTAAGAGGCGGAGAGTTAGCTGCTGTGCAGTTGTCACCATGGATGTGAGAAATGCGTTCAATAGCGCCAGTTGGGAGGCTATTGTCAAATCGCTCCAACCTCTTCCTGAGTACCTATACAGGATTTTGGGAAACTAGTTGCAGAATCGGGTACTGGTATACAACACTGTGGCGGGTCAGAAACGTGTTCAAGTCACCACAGAAGTTCTGCAAGATTTAATCCTGGGTTCGGTGCTATGGATCACAGTGTATGACGGAGTGTTGAGGTTGATGTTCCCTAACGAGATAAGATTGTCAATTTTGCGGACGAAATGATCCTAGAAGCCTATGGAGAGTCCATAGAAGATGTGGAGTTAATGGCCACGCACTCCATCGATATAGTTGAGGGATGGATGCGCTCCAGGAAGCTGGATTTAGCCCACCACAAAACGGAGATTACTGTGGTCAACCACAGAAAATAAGAGCAAAGGGCGACGATTTGTGCAGGCAATTGTATCATCACTTTGAAGCGGTCTCTGAGGTACTTGAGCGTTATGATCGACGACAAGCTGTCTTTAATCAGTCACGTCGACCACACCTGCAAAAAAGCCTCTATGGCTATATCGGCATTATCACGCATGACGTCGAATAGTTCAGCGGTACAAAGGAACAAACGAAAGATCCTGGCTAGCGTCATTCTGTCCATACTGAGGTATGGCGGGCCACCATGGGCCACCGCCTTGAGTACCAATAGCTACTTTCGCAAGCTCGTAAGTACACACATGCCAATGTGCCTGAGATACCTGCATACCTTTGTGGCCCATCGGCATCATCATTAAAGAGGACGAGGCACGAGAGGTATCCGTAAGACCACTAGAGCCGCATCAATCGTCAAGTGGCTGAAGGAATGGAATAAATCCACCAAAGGTCGGTGGACCCACCCACTAATCCCAAAGATATTCGAATGGGTCGGTTGGTGACACGGGGAAGTAACCTTCCATTTGACGACATGGTTGCTTTAGACAGTATCTTCACAAGTACGGGCACACTGAGTCCTCCACATTTCCCGCATGAACGGATGTCGATGAACCTACAGAACGCTTGACCTCGCTTCAACGACGGACTGTATTTCCACTTACATCATATGAAGCAATGCTTTTCTACATTTTCTTGATGAATTTAAAATCGTTTGTGAAATAAAGAAGATTACTCCGCTTTTTTCATCTAATATATGTACCTATAAACTTATTCAGCCTACCCTTACACATCTATTCATTGTCCTTTTCTTCAATAATTTTCGTAAATTAAATTTAATAGAGCTCGCTATTTTAAAACTATTATAAGTAGTTTTTAGTTTAATTTTTCATTAATTTGTTAAAACTACTAGTCTTGTTTCATAAAATAATGCAAGTCCCTGTACAGTTGTATGCAAAAGTTTTCCTAATTACCTGCTTGGATAAAACATTTTACAAAAATCTACCACCATTCTTGAGGTTTTGAACGTATGTCTGTCTATGACTATGTTTGTTAGTTAATTTACTGTTTTCAATGTGTCCGCTAGACGAATACCTAAATATTTCATAAATTTGCTAATTTTAAATGGTGTTCCATTTAGCGTTAGTTATTTTTGATATATTGTTATTTGAATATCTTATCAATACTTGTCCTTTGTATTTTTTTATTTTAAACCTATTTTGAAGAGTTTTTCTTCTAGTGGCTAAATAATATTTTTGTGCACTCATTTCTACTTTGGTTATTATGTGGATTTCAACTGCAAATGCTCAAATTTATGTAACTTTTTCACAATCTATGTCTATCAATTCTCAAAAAGGCTTTCAAGCATGTTCCCCCGCAACTATGATCCTTTCCACGCTTGTGGTAACATTGCCACTGTGTTGTCTTTTCGCGTCAGCACACTTTGGGAATGGCTGCTTGTTCCGAATAAGCAGCAGCATCAGCTAGCAAAAGGACACTCCCCATGTTGTTACTGTGCAACGCAGTTAGTTTAAACTGGTTTCCAATAGAGGATCGATTCTATCATGGTCATCACAATGGACCGACCAAGCCATCACCAACCAACAGTACTTAGCACCCACCTATAGCATATGGCACTCTCGGCAAACGAAACAAGAAACATCAGCACCATCCGAGTGGAATTTTGTGTGTCACAGATCAAAGCGATAAAGCACAACAACCGGCACCAGTCCTTCTACGGGTGGATGGTGCTAAAACCTCGGAAAAACATAAGGCATACCGTTGGTTGCTCTGCTTTCGTTCCCGGGCAGACACATTTCCTCAAAGCGTTCCGTAGTTTATGCTTAAAAGCGGTTTTTTTTCTCTCTGCTTGTAAGTTACACTTAATAAAATCGTAATATTGTTGAATTTTGCATTATGGCCATTTTTTGGTGCTTGTGGCTGCGATGAAGTTTAGTCAGCATTTTTATAATTGTTTGTTCAGAGAGGTAACTTTTCTTAGAGGACCCATTTCGAGAGTTTCTCGTGAAAATGTAGTAAGACTTGACCGTTCAAAAGTCATTTATCCTAAAATGTTTTTTTTTTGTTTATGAAGACTAGACATTGATGTTTGGTAGTAAATTTGAATGTATTTGTTTGACAAAATACTTGAAAGAAGGATGAAAAAACTATGTGAGTCTATTTTGATTGACTGGACAGTTCTAGAAATCTGTAATTATTCAAAAGAAAAAAACATAAAACAAATTATGAGATGTGAAACGAATTTTGTTGAAAAAAAGTAATTCAAAAGCATTTTTGACTGAACGTTCAGGTTAATCAAAAGTCTGTTTGCCAGTTATTCGATACACGCTTTTGTGGTACTATTTTTTTCATAATTACCATACACCATATCATACATAATTAGCATACAAAAAGCATACACCGATCAAACAAACAGCAGGCTATTCTTCAATTTTCTTACTTTTGAGAACCAAAACATGTCCTTCTCTTCATTGCATAAAGCATTTGACGTATTTTTTCATTGCATAAAACTGGCAATTACAAGCGCAAACCTTAATTGCATGAACGCCCTGAGAGTGCATCAAAGTTACGATGAAAATCGAGTTCTCTCAGATAGCAGTCATGAATCACAAAAAATATATACGGCTTTCTTATTCTCTGCATTCAATGCAACCTCCGTTTGCTTTTGAAATTAACAACTTGTGCTGGTTAATGATGTTAGCGAATAATCTTAAAGAAAAAAAGAACTAACGCTTCCTGGTCTTTGTGAGCTAACCGCAGAATGAATGAAGTGTAGCTCAGAACTATTGTAGGTAATTACACCATCCTTTTGTCCTTTTACTAAACGAGCTCCACTAATTCTTTTAGATGAAATTGCTTTTTTTAGCCTCGCACAGAAGTGGCTAACTTCTTTTACGGGGCCCATCAAGTCCTGAGAGTGGAAAACGGAGGGAGGAAACTGTAGTTTACTAACATGGTCAGACATTTCCAGAGTCACTCTGTCCGACCATTTTCATAGCAATGGCAGAGTGCAGTCGTGAATGACGACGATGATGCAACCAACTGATACAATTAACACATTAAATATACTCTCCACTGGAGTGTGGGTTTTGTGCGGTAGTGGCTGTGTGTACGTGTGTATGAAAATGTAAAGAACAAGATAAACATAAGCTATGCCTGGGAGTTGCTTTTCCAGTTAAGGACAGTGCTTGTGTTTTATGGCTTTTTATGTTCATTCTGTCACCCATTTCTTGTCGGCTCGGGAAAACACCAACGCTTGCAGTAGGCTGGTAGATTTTTGTCCGTGTTGCTTCAATGGCAGTGGTGGAAACGAGGCTTTGACATTTTGAAAGGAACTTCGAAAATAGGTTTTCCGCCATAACAGGAATTAGTTTTGAGGTGATTAGAATGTGTAATAAGATTGTCCGATTTTTTTTTCTTATTTATGCCTCTAATGTTACAATTACCTTTTTCTCATGTTTCAAGTAGAGCAGCCTATATGATCGTTACGGAAACTACCCTCAGGCAGATTTGTATGCTGCCTTTGTACGGACATAGTTTCGTCATGTACCGTGTGGTGCACTTTTTGGTAGCAACACTTATGCATGCAGCACTGAGTACAGTCTAATCCCGCAGGGGATGTTCTGTTCACTGAAAAAGTACAATATGGTTTATTAACGGATGGTAGAAGGAGACTTGCAGGAAGGGTCTGTAAATGCATAAAAAACTTCCAGTTTAAGGATCAAAAAGAATGTCCGGAAGTTCGCTGCTATTGAATGATGAAGTCGGAAATTTTGAATAGTGTGATGAGTTTATAAATATGGAATGAGTTTAAAAGTCATCAATTTATGAAAATGTTACACGTATTGATAGATTTTTAATGAGAATTGTTTCAAATATATGTTTGCTAGAAACGAAAACGGCTCGCCAAAAAAAATAAAAAAAAAATACCCTCATAACAGACCACTTGTTTTCCATGCTACCTTTTAGCATCTGGTCGAAATTTGAGCTGAAGTCCACTTTTACTTATTTTCAAAGTAGGTTGAAATTTGTAGGGGAAAACTCAGAAAGACCACCATCTCTCTGTTTGATTTATATCATCTCATTGTCCTATTTATATCGAACCAATCTCGTTGTCTTATTTATATCAAGCGATGAAAAGGCGGACTCAGTTTTTACGGTAGGTGCTATGGTGATGGTGATATTAACGATTGATATATCGCCATCAACGATTTTTACATTATGTTTCGTTAACAGTCACTCACTAGCTGGCAAAATAAATGAAGAACACACGATTTGGGGGCAATTACTACACTCGAAGAACTGGGAGAAACCTTGGTTCAAAATGTTGGATATGTACCGAGACTTCATTCGTGTGATGTATCGCGTTTTGCCTTTTCACTTTTCCTTAAACGTTCATTAATTCCGTGTTGAGCTGAGAGACAGCAATATGTCACGCGAAATCACGTAATTTAATCTTGTAAAAATCGCAAATTCAAAAATTCAAATCAGAGTGTTTGATTGCATTCGGGCTCGAGGTAGACAATTTTATGTTTCGGTTTGAGTTATATTGGATTGACGTGACCTGAAGTTAACAGACATAATTTATGTGTTTTTGAATATCGTTTGTGAATAACTAAAGTTTTGCTAATTTAACTGTTAATTTTAAGTTATTTTATGTGGGTTATGGGGTGGTGGGGAGAAGGGGAAGGGTATTAAACTTACATATTTTTTTTGCATTTTTTTTTTTAAATTAAATGCATAATATCTCAAAAATATTCTGTCAAAATTCAAGTCGATTGGGGCAAAATTGACGAGGTTATGAGTATTTTTATACCTTCGGATTTTTAGTATTGTGTGAAAGCTGTAAACAGTTTACAAATGTTCCGTCCAGTGCAAGAATAAACTCTGGTATTTACGAAGTTAACTATCGGTTTGTTTTCGTGATTAGGATCTTCCTTAGCTTAGTTGGCAGTGAAAAGTTCTGCGGATTGATGGATTTGTCCAGGAAGTTTCTATCAAGATTGACCTACAATAATTACGTTCAAAAAATGTGCTCGACTGTATCAGAAGTGGCGAATAAATTTTTCTTATCTGCTTCAAATGTTGAAAAAGCAGCAACAGCCGAAGAGAAAAAAGCTGAAGATGCCGATGAACTTACTGTATCAGGCGACGGAACATGGAAAAAAAGAGTCTTCTCGTCTTTATTCGGTATCACCTCGTTAAGCGGTTATGATAATGGTAAAGTTTTTGACATTTTCGTCAAAAGTTCATACTGCCATGAATGTGAAATTTGGGTACATAAATTAAACTCTGCCGAAAATAATGTATGGCATGAACCTCATGTGAATGCTGGAAATTGTCGAGTAAACCATAGTGGTGCAGCTGGAAATATGGAGGTCGAAGCGATAAAAACCATGTTTCAACGCTCGGCGAAGAATGGTGTCTGAAACGCAACTACACTGTGTCACAATAGATTCTCATACAAAATAAAACTCTATTTATTTCAAATCGATAATCCAGATTTTATTGATAACTTTACCCATTATATTGCAATATAATACTAATCAACTACAGCATATGTTTTGGAATAACACCGCCTTTAACCTTCTTGACCAGCTCCAGACGTTTGTCGAAACTGTGGTCATTTACCTTTTCCAGCATGTATGACTGGGAGGCCATTGATTCTTGTCCAAAAATTCGGTCAAATTTTCTCGGCACCAGCCCTGAACGAGATTTGCAGTATGCGATGGCGTTCCGTCCTGCTGAAACACATAGTAATCATCTTCAAACACCTCTTGTACATATGACTTGACAACTTTCTCCAAAACTTCCGTTTTATAAAATCGGCATTCACTTTACGCCTTTTTCGATGAAAACCAGTGATAATTTGCCTCGCTTGCAAATTCCTCCCCAAACCATCACTGAGGCAGCACTTTGGAATTCCTATCACTCTCTGGAACAGTTCTCAAAGAGAAAGCCCACAATCTGTCGTTCTGAACATTGTGGGATAGTTGCAAGACGAATATAAGTTTTCGTCGGAAAAGATAAATTCTTCCCCACCGTGCCGCGACAAAAGCAGACTTGCTCTTTCGAGTTGTTTCTGCTTGGAAGGTTCCGAAACACCGTGAACCTTACGTTTCTTGAAAGCTTGGAATCCGAGGTCATTTTGCAGTATATTGTGCATTGACGATCTCGAAACATTCAGATCTGCCATTTTACGTACAGAGCGCTGTGATTTTCGTCTAATCCGTTCCCTGACCACTTTAACAACTCGTGCCGTCCGCACCGTACGAGTACGACCGGATCTCTTCCGGTCATCTAACGAACAGGTGTCACGGCACCTTCGGATGGTTCGGTACACAAAATCCCGCTTTACTACGAGGTTTTTCAAATGTCTGAAAATAGCGCCCGGGCGCTCACCTTTCAAAAACTTTCCTATCACCACAGAACGAAACTCCTTCATCGCTGGTAAAAGATAAACACCGAATGAAAACAATCGGACATAACCTAAAAGCGTTTGTATAAACATAGTGAAAAACTACACCAACACATACAAGAAGCATGTTGAGTAAGGAGTGTATCGAATATAAGCTATCCACATACATTTGCGTTGTACGCATGTATTTGTGATGGTTTTTTATGCTCTGAAAACTGCATGCTGTGCGTTTGACTGTCAGCTTTCTTTTGTTTACTTGTTTGTGCGGTTCAAATTCTGCGTTTTCAAAATGTCGCGTATTGAAAAGGAAGTGAAAATTAAGGTTCTGGACACATGGCTAAGTGAGAAGGGTATTACTATGCGAAAATTGGCGAAGCGGTTTGGAATTCATCATGCGAGTGTTAAAACCATCATTAATAAGTTTGGGGAACACTATTCTTTGGATGAGCTACCAGGAAGAGGCAGAAAACCCGGTTCTTCCAACCCGAAACTGGAGCAGAAAGTGGTATCTCTAATCATGAAGAACAAATCAATGTCAATACGTGATTTGGCCAAAAAAGCAGGAACGAGTGTCGGAATGATCCAGCGTATCAAGAGACGAAACCACCTGAAGACCTACAAGAAGCAGAAAATCTCGAAACAAAGTGCAGAACAGAAGAAGCGAGCAGCAACAAGGGCCCGGAAATTGTATTCGCGTCTTTTGCAGCGTCCGGATGCATGCGTTTTGATGGACGATGAGACCTATGTAAAGGAGGACTCAAAACCCTTCCAGGTCCACAATACTTTACTGCCGTCGTTGGGGAGGATGTGAGCGATGCGGACAGGTCGATTCAAGTGGAGAAATTCGGTCGAAAGGTACTGGTATGGCAAGCAATATGTTCCTGTGGTTTGAAGTCAACCATTTTTTACACTACCGGAACTATAAATGCGGAAATCTATCGATCTGAGTGTCTCCAGAAGAGATTGTTGCCTTTATATAAGAAGCATAGTACACCTCCACTGTTTTGGCTGGATTTAGCGTCGGCTCACTATGCCAAAACCACTCTCAATTGGCTTGCGGAAAAGGGTATAGATTTCGTTGAGAAAAATATCAATCCACCAAATTGCCCTCAGCTTCGACCCATCGAACGTTACTGGGCAATCGTGAAAAGGGTCTTCAAGAAGACTGGTAAGGCAGCTGGGAACATGCAGGAGTTCAAAAAAATTTGGGCTCAAGCGTCCAAAAAATGCGATGCAACACTTGTCCGGAACTTGATGAAGAGCATTCGATCCAAAGTTCGAAAATTCGTGAAGGAATAACTTAAATTTCATCCGGTCTTCATTATGTTCAAGTTTAACCTCGTACAATAAAGGATCAATTTTTTGTATGAGAAAAATATCGGGTTTCAACACAATTTGAAAGAAAGTTTGTGGATAGCTTATTTTCGATACACTCCTTAGTTGCACGACACCAATTCAAGGAAAAAGTTTATGAGAATATATTGTACACGGTGTACATAGGCGGTGGTGACTCTAAATCTATTCCGGGTTGGAGAATTCTAAACCTTATGGTGATGATTTTTCAATCGTAAAAAAAGAATGTGTAGGACATAAGGTCTGTATGCACAGTAATCCGGACACCTTCAAATCATTGTAACTTTTGAAATATTGCACGTAGGAATGAAAAATTCACTGTGGTATAGCTGAGAGTCTATGATGAAAAAAACTATGATTGATGTTTACATTTCATGTTTAGCATTCAAGATGGCGACGAAAGAAAAACAAGAGCGCGAGCGAATTTTGTACGGGCGTACGGCAAATCCTGAACGTTTGACGGTGGAGAGGAAACCGAGAAGTGACGCGCTGATCCTGTCATGGACCGAAAGGTGAAAAGGATATTAACGAAAAACCCAAATCTCTCCATTCGAACGGTGGCTCGTAAAATAGGGATGTCGCCTGGTTTTGTCCAAAAATCAAAACAACGTTTGGGACTTAAGTCGTATAAAGTAAACACAGTTCTGAATCGCAACGACAAACAGAACTTGGTAGCAAAATAAAGGGCTCGACGCTTGTACTGCGAATATTTGACGAAGTTTTCATGCGTTGTTATGGACGATGAAACTTATGTCCTGGAGGATTTCAAGCAGCTTCCAGGGCTAGCTTTTTATTCTGCTATGGCCAGAAATGCTACAGCTGAGCATTTCAGAACGAAGAAGGCATCGAAATTTCCCAAAAAATACCTTGTGTGGCAAGCAATTTGCACGTGTGGCAAAAAGAGTAAATCTTTCTTCACTACAGACACAATCAACAAGTAGATCTATCAGAAAGAATGTCTGCAGGAGCGATTGCTACCCTTCATCAAAAGTCACAAAGAAAAACCTTTGTTCTGGCTTAATTTGGCATCATGCCACTATGCTAAAACTGTGATGGAGTGGTACCAAGCAAATCAAGTGAACATTGTACCAAAAACCTCAAACCCGCCAAATTGCCCAGAGCTACGACCAATCGAGAGATATTGGGCTCTGATGAAGCGGAAGCTTTCTGGAAAGAAGCAAGGAATCAAAGACATCAATCACTCGCAGCAAATTTGGACAAAAACGGCTTCTACGATTTTTGAAGAGTCTGTAACCCTAATGGTCGGAGTTAAGCGCAAAGTTCGAAAATTTTATGCAAATACCGAATAACTATGTTTTGTCTTCACAAATTGTTAAAACACATCCCATGAATATGAAATAAAAAACTATGACGGAAATATAATGCGAAATTTATGTTTTATTCGTGTTTTGAGGTGTCCGGATAATTGCGGATACAGACCTTATTCAAAATGGAATGGGCACTCGTCTACGCGATTTAGTCAACCGAAAGAGTCTGGCTGGTAAAAGGAAGCTTACGGCCAAAATGATTAATAAACTGACGGCATACTACGGTTTGGCTATTAGACGTTACGCTGATTCCGTGGAAAATATGAAGAATGCTATCTGGGCAACGTTCTTCCACTATAGTTGGACGGATGAGAATCCACAGCATACAAAATGCCCGAGCGGCGCGGACTCCTGGTGTCAATGGTAAAAGGCTGCAGCTGCCAATGAATCGGATTCGTTTGAACACACGTACATTGCTCTTCCCGAGGATGTTTTGGATGCCATCAAACCTATCTATGAAGATCGTAGCAAAGATGCACTGCTGGAGTGATGTGTCGGGGGCTTCACGCAGAACAACAATGAGAGTTTGAACCAACTGATTTCAAAAATCTCACCAAAGCACTTGAGTGGAACCTTTGTCATCGTTGAAATTGCAGTTTATTTGGCAGCCAGTGTCTTGAATGAAGGTTCTTTTGCTTTACTAACCTTCATGCAAGACATGGGAATGAGTAGTGCACCAAGCGCTCATGAATGGGCGCGATCAGCTGATTCCATACGTATAAGTCGAGCAGAGCAGGAAGCTGAAAGACAAACTAAAGAAGGCAGAATTCGTCGTAGACAGGAGCAAAAAGGTGCTTTAGGCATCATCGATGATAGCAAGGTCTTTTATGGAGCTTGCATTGATTATTCAGTATGAGATAAGCCGACAAAATTCGCTTATAATCGTTTTATATCAGATTTTTTAATGTTCAAAACTATAAAGCGTTTTCCCCGAAACCACGTTTTCAAAGTCTGTGTCCCCCATAACTCCAAAACTACAGCACCGATCCTTTTGAAATTTTGAACACTGTCTCTGTATATAATTGTTCCAAGGTAACGTTGGAGAGTCTTTTTCAAATTTGTTAAAAATTAGCCAATTAGTTTTGCAATAAATCGTGTTTTTACCTTCAAAGTGCTCAAAAAAAGTGAAAAATTGAAATTTTGCAAAACCCCACCCAGTTTAAACCTGAAAAAATTAATAATCTAACGAATGATCTTTTTTTTTTCAGATGATCCAGCACCAAGTAATGAGAGACACCGAAATTCAAGGCACGATGCACGTACTTTTTGTGATGCTCCTAATTTTAGTTTTTTAAATGTGTACCGAATGTACCCAATTTTAGATTTTTAAATGTGTATTAATTGCCGAAGGATGTTAAAGTTTAGGGGGGTACAAAATGCAAAAATGGTACCTATCGGTCCATGGTCCATCGAAATCTCACAATTAATAACTGTGGAAGTGCATTTATAACACGAAGTTGAAAGTAAGCAATAAACTTATCGAGAAAGCAATAAGCTTGAAACAATATGAAAGAATAAAGAGTTAGTAACGCTCATGAAAAATTGTTTGAAACTATGATCTATGCGATTATAAGACACGACTCAACATTTTGAATATATTCAATACTTTATTGCTGTATACTATAAAAATTTGAAGAATGCAACCAATTGCTTCAAATACTTTCAATCGATCGATGCAAAAATTAGAAAATTTATTTTTTAATTTTTGCATATATGTGTTTTTGCATCGATCGGTGCAAAAATTAAAAATAAAAGTTTTGGTTATATCTCTCCCATTTGAACCCACTCATAACTGATGAGGGCATGCAAAGTGTTTTTACGCTGTCTGCGCACAACAGATCCCATGGACGTGGCGCTGTTGGTTCCCAAAAGAAAGGATCTATCCAACCTGACATTCGTGTCATTTAAAGTTGGTTTGGATCCGGATCTGAAAAATTGTGCATTAGACTCTGCTTCATGGCCCTCTGGATTGCAATTCCGCGAGTTCGTTGACTTGGCAAAAACTAATAAATTATGTCAGCCCAACTGATTACACTTTCGACAACAACTCATCTATCGAACTCTCCAAGCCGGGACACCTCAAAACAGGTACCAAGGAAGCCCCTGAACCGCCAGCCCAGTCGTGCTTTCTGCTAACATCTGTCATCTTCACCGTCCTGGACCTGCGGCTGGTGACGGATGAGGGGGCTTCCAGCCTTCAACCTCTAGCAAGTCTGATTTTGATTTGGAAGTTTTGCATTCAGTCTAGGCCAAATCGGAGTAGCACTTATGGATGTGAACGGTGGCGTTGTGATGTGACTGAAAAACTGTCGATTTTTCTGCTTAGCTCGGCCACAACATCATGCAGCTGCTGAACCTGTATAGGCAGAAATGCGAGCGCAGGCGATTTTGTTTCATGGTGTTGCTCAGCGATGTAGCGACGAAAAGGATGGCCTTTCAGTTCTTCACGACAGGAATGACAGATGAACATAATCTTCCCAGACGGTAACAGTTACTTCATATTCCGAATGTTCAGACCACAGCACTGCTGGTTAATGTGGAAACACATCGCAAAAACCACAACACAATGGTTCGAGGTCGTTGATTTCTAGCTGGCATTCTCCGCATATTTGTTTCTCCATACTGGTTTGAGATGAAGCTCCACAACAAGATGATATGGATGGAACAGATTCGGTAGGTTTTTGGAGGTTGATTTTATTAAACGGTTGCACAGATCAACAGTATTTCCAAAAAAAAATAAATTATTATCTAGCGAGACGATAGTAACACTTTTAAAACAAAGAAAAATCGATTTACACAAAAATATTTTACTTTAAAAACCGACGTCAACAAGATGAAAAACGTAACACAATGGTAAGCAAACGACTCATTAAAACGATGAGAGTACAAAGCAGTGGCTAACCGACTTTACGATTTATTTTATCCAGTTCTGAATATGTAATGAAGATATATCTAGCATAGCTGTAGGATAATCCGTCATGCTATGGTTCAGTGTATAGTTATAAAAAGACGATTAAGAGATCAGAATATGATTGTTTTTCTAATACTGCATTACATTTCTGCCTTCATCTTCCGATCCGTAAAGTTGTAATTCTCACTAACCTCGATACGACCTCGGGTAATCGAATCTACCTTCTATAACTTTGGATTTAAAATCTGTGATGTGTACTTTGAACTAGGCCCTGAGAAGTTGCTTCTATTGAGACTGTACGGCTAAATAACGTTTCAAAAAAGGATAAAATACCACATTTTAAAATCTGTTGAATATGCAGAAGATGTGAACTGGATGCCCTCAACAACTGTCAAGCAACAAAGAAGAGAAAAAAGAGATTAATCATTCGTTGTTTATCTACTACTGGGAACCCACGATATAGAAATCATTAATAAGCTAACTAAACGACTGTAAACTGTTAATTCGGGATTTGAATGACACGATTTTGGTATGATGAATGGGATTAATCAATTCAGAAAGAGTCTTTTGAACTTTCCAAGCGTGATCTCATCTTGATTGTATTCCTTTGATGCTAATTACGAAGAATATTAAACATATTTATCATCCAGGGGTGTCACGCCAAAATCATAAGCTCAGATTTCGCTTCCAGGCAAGTCGCAGTTCTAGTAATTGTATAGTAATAATACACAATATAGTAAGTAGCAGTAAACTATATAGTAATAATAAATTTAAAAAGAATACTTCATCCTTTTGGTAACTGTTATCTTCCCAAGGGTTAAGGTTACTTCTCAAAGTTTTCACCATTATAATCATTGGAAAAATCACGGCAAGGAAAACTGAACGCTCCCCCTCTCTTCTCATAGCAATGAATAACAAACTAAACCAAACCGGAAATCCAATTCAATCCAGCTCCATTCCGTCCTAAACCATAAAAGCACTTGTCCTTCTCCTGTAAAACTTCTCGCCCCACAGCTCTTTTCAATCTGTTTACCCAAGTAAATGAAAGGAACGTGATTCTCGCTTCCAATTCCAACTATGCGAAGCTCGATTAATTTGAATAGCCGCCTGATTCTTTTGCCACTCTGGCCATTCATTAGTTTGTTTACCAATTTTGTGGTGTGCTACCATGGCTTCCGAAAGTCTGGAAAGCTGCTTCTGTGCTCAACTGCCTCTTACCAGCTCTCGTATCGGTCGAGAATAAACTTTCAAAGCCTGGGGAAATTTGAACCACAAACAAAACGCAATTGGAAGGTAAATTGAAAATTTCCTCTCGAAAAACACGTTGCGTGCTCTTAAGAGGAAAAAGTTACAGACTTGTAAACATTCTTCCATTATCCAACAAAGTTTAAACTTTGTGACCCAAATGCTTCCGGATTTGCTGCAGTTTGGATTATTCTCAGTAATTTCTTATTCGAAAAACAAAACACTTTCCTTAAAGTTAGGTAAATCATTGTTCGTGTAAGCGGAAACCAAATTCATCATTTTCCGCTGCAATTAACTTTGCTACGAACCAATTACACCCGTGAAAAGATCAAACAGCCAACCTCGGAAGGGGCAACACACTCAGATGTAGCTCAAACAATCAACGGAAAAACTCATTCATCGTCGGTTGAGCAAATGGCGAATTTCTGTGCTGTGCTTTTTTTATGCTCCTGCTACTTCATTCCGCACTATGCTTTGAGCCTTAGGCCTTTGAGGTTTTCTTCTGAGTTTTTGCACTGTGTTGAGAACCACCGGAACCAGTTTCTGTGAATGTGCACACTTTTCATATGGTGGCTTTTGAACCAGAGTCACGGTGCCAAAAGGAACGCTTCACTCCACGAGGCAGCAGCATGGACGTTTTCGTTGATTCTCTCCTCACGGTTGGGACCACCGGCATTTCCCATGAGTGGCATTACAGTTACATACGTAGGCATTCTGTGTTAATTAGTTTGGGATGGAATGTCTACATAGAGGGAAAAAAGAACACGTTTGAAACTGCTTGCCTTTATTGGAGAAGGATTTTCAGTACCACTGTATTGTAAAATAGAATTAGAAATATTCTTCAAGAGATTTTGTCGTTCTATTACTCAATAAAACTTATTATTAAATAAATAAGAAAAAAAAAAAAAAAAAAAAAAATTACAAAAAAAAAAAGTTTTTTTTTTTTTTTTTTCACCCAAAAAAAAAATTTTATTTTGATGGGGGGGGGGAACAACCCCCCCCCCGCCGCCGCCCACTCAATTTTCCCCCTATTCCCCTTCCCATTTATTAAAAAAAAAACAACACGTATTAAATGAAAACAGCAAAAAAAAAGACAAGAATCGGTCCGCTGTCGAAGTAGTGGTGCACCCTTTGAAGGAACACATTTTCTATCTTTGAGTAGTTTTCGCTGAAACCACGCTTCCATTGGCGATAGAAGATATTTTTAAACTATCGGTAAAACCATTAGAAGTGGTGTAATATGAGAATGCTATTTTCTTCAGCTCAAAGTGATGCACCCCTCGCTCACCAATAGGGGCGAAACAGTTTTCAAACATATTGTTTATCATGTCATTATGAACTTGTGTTACACGAATTGTATGTATGTATGTATGTATGGTAGCCACCATCCCTTCATGCCCTTGGCTTGGATGCAGCTCCACTTAATAGCAAGATCAAATTGAGCCACCGATCTGAATTCACAATATCGCTGTATGAAGGGCCAAAAACGGAGGGGTGGACCCGTAAGCAGAGACACTCACGCGAAATCCACGGGAAATTAAGAATCTCCTTCCAACGATACGATCCAACAATTCGAATAACCCAATTCGCAATACTTATTAAGCTTTCTACAGGATGGCTTGTTAAGAAGGGCGCGTCACTCTCACTGAAACTGTTGGAGTAGAATTCGCAGGATCGCAATCGAATCGGTAGGATAAAGAAAATGATAATGCTCGTTCCCTCCTAGACTCAGGCAGTCAATCAAACCATCGTCCAATTTCAGCTTGAATGATACCCTGATGCTCCCTCCCAACCCAGTATTTATTATATATAATGTACATAATATATCATAATATGCAATAAATGTTGTATGTAATAGAGCAATGAAATATACTATAATATTTAATTAAAATATGCCATGGTTTTAATTTGTCATCCTGTAATTTAAATATGGTTATTAATAAAATAATATGATGAAATAGTTAAAATACACAGATAAAAAGAAACATTGAATTTTCTGCGTGATCTAATGCACATAAAGGGAATGCTAGATTTGGCAGAAAATAATGGGAGATTTCATGTAAATTTTAGCCTGATAACGCTTGAATCTAGCCTGTTGTATGAAAGAATGCAAACATTGTTGTATGGCATATGAGAGATTGCAAACAATTTCGTTGCTTACGCCTCCTTTGGCTTGAAATTAAACGACGGGAAATTTTACGCGCTTGTTAAAATTCATTATTTTTTTCTGTGTAGTAATAATAGGCAATGAATTTAACTCTGGAATATGAAGGTCTTATTGCAACTAAATAAAACATAAACCATTTAATTATACATGAATCAAAAAAAACATGTATTTATTCATGACATATAGATATACATAATTAATATTTATTAATTTTAATAATATTCAATGATTTAAATTCATAGAAAAACACCTTTACATACAATGAAATAAAATATCTGTACATACTATCTGGAATCAATTTCCTTGTAAACTTGAAGCAAATGAAATTTAATTATTATTATTATCTTTTAGTAAATATTTTTAATATGATATACTAATATATATAATGATGATATGATGAAAATAATACGATGTTGTAATAGTATACACATAAAAATTAAATGCACCTATTTGTCTTTTCTGCTGTGATGTTAGATGATTGAAACTCTGAAATGGCGAAAATTTCCAAAGTGATATAATGAAAGAAAGTTGATCACCGGGCAGAATAGCAAAGAAAACTTAAGCAAACAATTAGCCGAAATAACTTTCATATGATTATGATTACTGCCCAAAAACGGAAGCTTAATAAATCCACAAAAAAGAAAAAAAAACAGAGAGAAAAAGAAAAATGAAATTTGAATTCTCCGATAACTCTTGCTTTCTACTGGGCCCATAAATAATTCAGTATATATGTGCAATAGAAAATGAGAGATCATCAACAATTTTAGTTTTTGAATTATTAAACTTTTCTGGAAATTTTATTTAGTAGAATTTGACGTATGATCCTTTCTAAACAAAAACGTCAAAAACCATCCTATCTTTTCAAATACATATCGTGGGTTAGGTCGGCTAAAACTTACGACGATGCATAAATGCGAACCTGAAAATAGCTTTAACAATATTGTGAAGGGATGTTATAATATAAAATGATAGTAACAATTATATTTGTACTGTCTGCATGTCTGTAGACTGATGTTCAGCTGCAATTGTAGACGTACTTGCATTATCATTGCCACGAAGGAAAGAAAAAATTTAAAATTATTAAACAACACTTGAGAATTCCATAGATGATCTGAAATTATACACCGTATAAAGAATACTTCCATTTTTTGTGGTAGGGTAAGATTTCAGCATGCCACCTTCCTACATCGCGTTGGTGGGACTGCTTCCTAAGGTATAGCTGACGCGATACAGCGTTTATTACTCAACCGCTGGATGCCAGGACAGACGCTGTTTGAGCTGCACCTCCTTTGTGGGCAAACGCTCGGAACGCACCTCCTCAATCTAGCTGAAGTCAGAAGGACAACAGTGCCCAGGCTGCACTACCAGCTAAGTACGCAACCCTTAGCTGGCGGTCTTTGTCATCTCTTGACCCGTGGAAGCATGAGGTAGGAACTTGTGAGGACCAGTGCTATGTTGTGGGGACGTACGCTCCATCCCAGTTGTCTACTCACCATTTTGCAGCCCAACTTGTGTTACACGAATTCAAAGAAAAAAAATGTATGTCTCAAATTTGCATTACTACCCCCGTTTATTTATTTATTTATTTATTTATTTCGTCAACCGAACGTAGACTAGTACATATACATTTACAGTATTTTCTTTTTGCTTGTTTTTTAAAAAAAAATCTTTCTTGGCTAAGAATTATGGGAAAAGAAATAAAAACATAATTTGCATAATGGTTTATGGAAAATAAATTTCGATTTCTTAGTTGTCGAGTAGGCGCATAAAAATTTAATTTTGACAAAAGTACTGCTGAGTCCATGCGCTGCGAAACAATATCGTTTACAAATGAAACCATTGCATATTCACGGCGCTTTTTTAATGTCTGGATGTTTATAAGCATGCAGCGTGCTTCATATGATGGAAGAGTAAATGAAGTCCAACCTAGTTTACGAAGGGCATATAATAAAAATTGCTGTTGTACTGATTCTATTCTTTCTTCGTGTGTGATTGAAAAAGGAGACCATACAATACTGCAATATTCCAGTATTGACCTCACATAGGCAGCATAAAGTGTTTTAATTGTATAGGGGTCCTGAAAAATATAGCAAAATCGCTTGATGAAGCCTAACATATTGTTTGCCCTGTGAATTATTGTGTTGTAATGGTCAATGAATGTAAATTTGGAATCTAAGATAATTCCTTAATCCTTAACTCTTTCACTTCTTTCTACATTCTGAATTCCTAATGCAATTGTAATGTTTGATGATGTTCTTTTTGTGCTAAATGATATTTAGTTGCATTTTTTTACATTCAATTCCAATAGGCTTTTTTAACACCATGTGTAGAATAATTGTATTCCATTCCGGAATATATTCATGTCTTCTTCATTCCTAATCTCCAGAAAGAGCTTCATGTCGTGCACGGCATCAAGCTCGAATCACTTGAAATCTGGAAGCACTGCTTATTTTTTATAGCACTCCTAGTGTTCGATGTTTGAAGGTTTTGACAGCAAAATGCTTGAAGTTCATCGGGCTGCAAAATGGTGAGTAGACACCTGGGATGGAGCGTGCGTCCACGCAACATAGCTATGGTCCTCACAAGTTCCTACCTCATGCTTCCACGGGTCAAGAGATGACAAAGACTGCCAGCTAAGGGTTGCGTACTTAGCTGGTAGTGCAGCCTGGGCACTGTTGTCCTTCTGACTTCAGCTAGATTGAGGAGGTGCGTGCTGAACGTCTGTCCACCAAGGAGGTGCGGCTCAAACAACGTATGTCCTGGCATCCAGCGGTTGAGTAAGAAACGCTGTATCGCGTCAACTATACATTAGGTGGCAGCCGCACCAAGGCGATGTATGCAGTGTGACCCCAGTAAAGTAGCATGCTGAAATCTTACCCTACCACGAAAAATGGAAGTATTCTTTTTACGGTATATAATTTCAGATCATCCATGGAATTCCCAAGTGTTGTATAATAATTTTGAGTTGTTTTCTTCCCCCGTGGCTATGATAATGCAAGTCCTTCTACAATTGCAGCAGGATCAGTAGACATGCAGACATTACAAATATAATTGTTATTATCATTTTATATTATAACATCCCTTCACAATATTTTTTATGCTATTTTTAGCTTCGCATTTGCATCGTTGTAGGTTTTGGCCCACCTAACTCACGTTGTGTATTTGAGAGGATAGGATGGTTTTTACATTTTTTTTTAGAGAGAGGATACTATACGACAAATTCTACAAAAAAAATAAAATATATATATATATATATATATATATATATATATATATATATATATATATATAT
Source organism: Aedes koreicus (assembly GCA_024533555.2). Classification (NCBI taxonomy): domain Eukaryota; kingdom Metazoa; phylum Arthropoda; class Insecta; order Diptera; family Culicidae; genus Aedes; species Aedes koreicus. The sequence continues at coordinate 68,178 of JAHHFK020004068.1, read as the reverse complement.
ATATAAATATATATATATTCGTCGTCCAAATTAGTTATGAGCCTACCTTTTCTATTTTACAGACATAAAGAATCATTTATGGGACCATAAGAAAAAAAGGGTTATCGGAGAATTTCCTGTCATTCATTTTTTATTTCTTTTTGTTTGTTTTGGATTTATTGAGTTACCGTTTTTGGGCAGTAATCATACTCGTTTGAAATTTATTTGCCTAAATTTTCTTTGCTATTTTGCTAGGATGCCATCATCAACTTTATTTCATTATATCAACTTTATTTCATTATATCACGTTGGAATTTTCGCTATTTTAGGGTTTCAATCATCTAACATCACAGCGGAAGAGGCAAATAGCGGCATTTAATTATTATATGTACATTATGTAGTATTTTTTTACAACATCGTATTTTTATCTCATATCATACCCCCCCAATTTTCATACAACAAACCTGATTTAGGCGGTATCCCGCTTAAACCCAGTATACCTTCAATTTATGACATCTAGCATTCCATATACCTATGTCCAGTATATAACGTAGAAAATTACAGCTGTGGTAGGCTTTTGAAAATAACGGAATCTGTGGTAGGCTTTTGCACTTATTGCTGAATGTATTTTTCATTTCCGGTTTACAAAGGGACTTTTTACCAATTCTGAGCTGATCTGATTCATGCAGCGCCGTGTGCCATTTGGCTAGTGTTTGATTTTACATTTCAACCTTTGTCATTACTTGATCATAACTCACAATATCATTAGGTTTGGTAATATTGTTTTATTGATTTTACTTCAAAGATGATTAAAACATTACTTATTGTTTTCTGCCCATTTATCTTTAACTCCCTTCCACTTAAATCTTCCCATTCCTAACTCGGTAGCAATAACTATTAGGTCAGCAAAAATAAAAGCGGATTGCTATTATAAAATCAGCATCAATTAGCAAATAGTGACCATGGCAACAGTAAATTAAAATGTATAAACGTTAGCTTTGTAAAATTTCAATAGATTTAATAAACTTTTTCAGGATACTTCAAATCAAAATTTTGGTGAAATGCTGCTATAGCTGAAAACGAACGAAAACGTGCTTAAGCGCGAACCACAGAACTCTACACTTTAACATTTTACAACATTTCTTGCATTTCAGGATCAACCGAATGAAGATCATATATTATAGATACGAATGCCTGTAGTATTTTTCATTCACATAAATATATACACCATTATATAAATATTTCATGGGAATGGGAGGGACCATCAGGGCACCCGATTGAAGCACTCTGGATGGGGAGAGTGGGAATGCCAACTCCCCATTGCTAACAGTTTGTGAATAGAGGGCGGGCTCTTCTCCCCGCCCATTGGGGCATCCTCATGTTAGATAGCTTGCTCTTTTGACCAATTGTTCAGTCTTGTTGTTGGAAGGAGATTCTTTATAGCCCTGTGGATACGTATAAGTGATGTTGCATATCGATCCACCCAACCCCTTTTTGGCCCTTCATACAACGGCATGATTAGGATAATCAGTGGTTATTAAAGCTTGATCAAGTCTAACAGAGAGGAGAGCCCATTGCTGTCGGACTTAGTTTCCGTGCTACAATGGGTGGTAGTACATATCATACATCATCAAAAAAACCCCCACATTTTTTTTTTCGAAAAAAACAAAACATACCAAAAAAACTTAAAAAAAAACCAACCCCCCCCCCCAAAAAAAAAAAAAAAACCACACCCCCCCCCCCCCCCAATTTCCCCAAAATACGTTTCTCCTTGACGTAAATTTGACAGAAAACCTAGGGAAAACTGTCAAATTCACGCAAACGCATCAGCAACGTATCAATTGTGGGCCAGCCATTAACCTTCCTGAGATACACGCATCCGTAATTATTCATTTTTGCTCAAACAATATTTTTATTAAATCAGTATAAGGTGGTTGTACAAAAAAAAGTGACACACAAGACATTAGGGTCAATATTGACCCGGATTTCAAAATGCATTGAAACAAAAAAAAAAAACTGGTTCCGGTAACATTGTTCCCCAGGAATCTGCTACAGAGGGAAGGAAGTTTTAGTTTGGCTGTTAACCAGAAATGCATGTTGACAGAAATACTTATAAAATGTTCCAGATTCATTGTAGAGAATTGGCGTCTTGAGCAAAGTTTCTCAGTGCGTAAAGAATCGTCTTTTGATATTTTCATATTTGTTCCAAATCGTGCTGCAGAGATGGTGCTGCAGTCTATCTTTGCCAAATGAAGCTCTAGAGAGTTGCCGTCTTTGTTTTTTTTCATATAAAATCTTTCATTTCATATTTCCTATTTTCCCAAGATCGTCTTCTTTTTCCATAAGCTTTAGAGAGTGGCCGTCTTGGATAAAGTTGTTAAGAATATAAAATGTAGTCACTTGACACTTGTCAGATTAGTTCCAAATCGAGCCGCAAAGATGGCACTGTAGTCTGTCATATGCCAAAATAAAGGTTGTAGAGAGTTGCCGTCTTGTGCAAAGTTGTTTAGAATGTAAAATGAAGACATAAGATAAAATCGTATTAATTCCAGATCATACCGTAGAGATGGCGTTGCCGTTTATCTTTGCCAAATGAAGCTCTAGAGGGTTGCCGTCTTCGGCAAAGTTTTCAGTGATTAATTTGTCGTCTTTTGAGATTATAAGATAAGATCCAGATCTTGCCTCAAATCTTGCTTCAGAGATGGCGCTGCAGTCTATCTTTGCCGAATGAAGCTCTATTGCAGCAGCTGCAGTGGCATTCAGTCTGAAAATTGTTGAAACGTTGTTCAGTTCAGTACATGCAGTAATTTGAGATTATCCAATTAGTTTTATATTGTTTAGTACGTTAAATGCATTCATTTGGCATTTTCATATTAGTTCCATATTGTGCCACATAGATGACGCTGTATTCTATCTTTGCCAAATGAAGCTCTAGTGCGGTTTTCGGCAAAATTTCGTAGGCATTATCATATTAGTTCCACATTCTTTTATCGAAAAAAAAAATTAAAATTGGAATCTTGCAACGTTAAAGTTTCTTATGTTTTTGCTTTGTTTAGGAACTATGTAATTATGTACCAGAATCAATCCTAGTAATATTTATATAATATAAAAAATTGTTGAATGATCTGACGAAAGAGGTCGTTTGCCGATCTCTAAAATATTCAATAGTTTTGCCAGAAAATGTAGCTCTCTAGAGTATAATTCAGCAAAAATAGACTTAAGCACCACCATAGTCAAATCGTACCACGACTAATCTGACAACATCAATTGACTGCATTATACGTATCTGAACTTTGCCTCAGACGGCCACTCTGTAGAGCTTCGTTTGAAAAAAATAGACTAAAGCGCAATCTCTGCGGTACAATCTGGAACTAGTATGATAACGCCAAATGGCTGCATTTTGTATACTGAACAACTTTGCTGAAGACGGCTACCCTCTAGAGCTTCATTTGACAAAGATAAAATGCAGCGCCATTTCTGCAGCAAAATCTGATTACACGATAATGTCAAAAGACGACATATAAGATGCCGAAAAAATATGCCTAAGACGGAAACTCTCTCAAGCTTCATTTGACAAACAAAGACTACAACTTCATCTCTGCTGAAAGATCTGGAACTAATATTATTACATCAAAAGCCGACAAATACACAATGAAAAACTTTGCCGGAGATGGCAACTCTCTAGAGCTTCATTGACAAAGATAGACTGCAGCGCCATCCCTGCGGCAATATCTTGAACAAATATGATGATTTCACAAGACGACATATGACATACTGGAAAACTTTGCTGAAGACAGCAACTCTCTATAGCTAGTCAGGAATGTTTTGTAGGTAATTCTGTTCACACATCGAAATCAAAACCTCCTTCCCTTTGTAACAGATTCTCGGAGGCCAATGTTCTTAGAACCAGGTTCTTTTGTTTTGACTTCCTATGCATTTTTGAGATCATATCCTTTCAAATGGGGTACAAACATTGTGTCTAGGGTGATATTTCAAAATTCTAGAAAGGGCTGAAATCTGGGTCAATATTGTCCCTAATGCCTTATGTGTCAGTTTTTTTAATACCCTAGGAAGGTTAAGGTGCCATCAAGGGGCGAATGCACACGCTCGGAAGTTTTATGGACAGGTTCACATGAGGTACTCAGAATGCACACTGATGGACGACGAAACGTAAGTAAAGATTTTGACTTTGAGCAGCTTTCCGGGAAAAAGTTGTTTGTGGCCACGGCTCGAGGCGATGTTCATAACACATATGAATTTGTTTTGCTGATAAGTTAGCTTGACATTCTCTGATTACGCAAGCCACGTGGAAATACTTAAAAAAACTAATGTTTTCATTTCAAATAAGTCTAGGAACGAAGCTCCATAAGAAAGTGCCTGACAACACGCATTCTACCATTCGCCAAAGCACACAAATGCCCTGTAAAGTTTTTGCCAGACTTGGCCATCTATCATTACAGTCGAGAGATTATTCAGTGGTACCTTGACATCATGGTGAATTTAATCGAAAAGGACTTCAACTCATCCAATTGCCTCCGATTCTACTCAATTGAGAAATATTGGGCAATTGTTAGGCGGGAACGGAAAAAATGGAAAAGTAACTTGGAAAACTGCAGAGATGAAGTGATGATGGAATTGAATGGTTACACAATTTGCAAAATTGTGCAAAAGTTCGTCATTTCAGCAAAACCAAAACGAAATAAGAATTTTGATAGTTTTTTTCTGAAAGTGTAATCAACAACTTTTTTTTTGACATCTCAACTGTGTTATTTAACCAAAACAATCCCGAGATAGTGCTTTCTTTCGCCAGAAATGATATGGATCAAGGTTTATACTGAGCAAAGCTTGGATTATCATTTTGTGTAAAACTATTCCTGGCGGTCATCTTGAATTATGTAGCCATATAGGATTTGATTATCAAAATGTCTATTTTGCAATGGTTACAATCAACGATTTCAATTTTGAAGTCTCAAATACAAAGCTGAAAAAATTGCATTGAAAGCATTTCTCAAATTAGGTGTGAGAATCAATCGCACATATTTTCTATCCTCTATCTTCTATCTCCTAAACAAACAAAAAAAGTGAGTTTTTTTTTTCTCAGATCATTTATTTGTACAGGCTCAATCGATTTAACTTTACAGAGCCAAGCTTTCATATTTATATACATCAATTATCTTAAACCTAACGTTAAGGGGATAGGACCGATTACTCGCGGCCGTCTCGAAAATAATAGGAATAACAACTGAAAGGATGGGAAGGTGGGCTGGAATTTGAAGTGTGGTTTATATAACAAAATTTTTTTTTAATTTTCTAAAAAACTTAACACTATACAACTTTTGGCTTATTTTGAATTGAACATTTTTGAGTAAGAAAAAAAAAACACACAAACACAGATAAAAAAAATAGATAAAAAAAACTTAAAGTAAACATATAGGTTAAACTAACTACAATCTAAGGCTAATGTTAGTCAAAAACACATAAATGAGTTTCATAAACTCCAGGTCACGTACAGCCAAAATATCTCGAACTGGTACATTGGGTTGTCTACCTCGAGCCCGAAGGGAATCATAAAGCTCAGATTTGACTGCACGATGCTCAGCACCAAACCAAATAATGTGATCTGCGTCCTGATAGCCTTGTCCACATTCACAGAGATTGCTGTCACTCAGCCCAACACGGTATAAATGAGCGTTCAAAGAATAATGATTGGACATGAGGCGAGACATGACACGAATGAAGTCTCGACCCACATACATACCCCAAAACCAAGATTTTTTCGACACCTTTGGGATGATAGAATGTTGCCATCGCCCCAAATCTCCTTTACTCCATTTATACTGCCAGCTAACGAGTGACTGTTGACGAAAAATAGCAAAAAATTCGTTGAAGGCGATTTGTCGATCATAAATATCGCCTTCCATAGCGCCCACCTTTGCAAGCGAGTCCGCTTTCTCATTGCCCAGAATTGAACAATGAGATGGGACCCATACAAAGGTGATGATAAAATAACGCGAAGATAAAGCACTTAGAAGCTCCTGTATTTTCATGAGAAAATACGAGGAGTGCTTTACCGGCCTCAAGGAGCGAATAGCCTCTATAGAACTGAGACTATCCGTGAAAATGAAATACTGATCCGGTGTAAGTGAGGCAACAATTTCTAGTGTAAAGTGTATTGTCGCTAATTCAGCGACATATACGGAACAAGGAGCTTGAAGTTTACGATTGGCGCTATAAATTTCATTAAATATACCAAAGCCTGCTGACTCCTCTATCAATGATCCGTCAGTGAAGAACGTTTTAGTGGAATCAACTTGGCCAAACTTTGCAGCAAAAATCACAGGGGCAATCATACGACGATGATGCTCTGGAATTCCACAAAGCTCTTGTTTCATGGATAAATCAAAATGAACCAAACTGCCGAAGTTGGAGGAGCAAACACGATTGGGAATATTCAGCGAAGGGCTGACATCCTGTGTTATGTACAAATGGTACAAAGTCATGAAGCGGGTTTGAGGATTCAACTCAAGGAGCTTCTCAAAATTTTCGATTACCTGAGGGTTCATGACTTCACCCCTGGTGAGGAGCCGGAGAGATAATTCTGTAAACCGATCCGACAGTGGCAACATGCCAGCCAGCACTTCAAGACTCATGGTGTGAGTCGAGTGCATGCAACCTAACGCGATACGAAGACACCGAAACTGAATACGTTCCAATTTAATGAAGTGCGACCGAGCCGCTGACTGAAAACAAAAACTACCGTATTCCATAACCGACAAAACCGTTGTCCGGTACAACGTTAGAAGATCTTGTGGATGAGCTCCCCACCAGGTCCCGGTAATTGTGGAGAAAAAGCTGACCCTTTGCTGGCACTTTAGCTTCAGATACTCAATATGGGATCTCCAGGTGCACTTAGAATCGAACCAGACCCCAAGATATTTAAAGGACATAGAATGAGTTATCGGTGTACCCCAAATTTGAAGCTTCGGTTGTGCAGGGTTATGCTTCTTAGAAAAACCTACCAACTCAATTTTCTCCGTAGAGAATTCAATACCTAGCTCTAGAGCCCAAGTAGACAAATTGTCTAAGGTATCCTGCAAGGGTCCTTGCAGATTGACCCCATTGGGTCCCGTGACGGACACTACGCCGTCATCTGCAAGTTGTCTCAACGTACAGTTGTCACTTAGACAACCGTCAATGTCTTTGACATAAAAATCATACAAAAGGGGGCTTAAACATGATCCCTGGGGGAGACCCATGTAGCTAAATCGGGAAGCTGTAGAGGTTCCATGAGATAAGCACAGCAAATTGTACAAAAAATTATTCATTAATGCTGAAAAGCCACAAGCGTGGAGTTCATCTGAAAGAACTTCAACAGAAACTGAATCAAAAGCCCCCTTGATATCCAAGAATACAGAAGCCATTTGCTCTTTTTTAGCAAAAGCTAACTGAATATCTGTGGATAGCAACGCGAGACAGTCGTTCGTTCCCTTACCCCTACGGAAACCATATTGAGTATCTGAAAGCAGGTTATTCGTCTCAACCCATTTGTCCAGACGGAAAAGGATCATTTTCTCCAACAACTTTCGAATACAAGATAACATCGCGATGGGTCGATAGGAGTTGTGGTCGCACGCGGGCTTACCAGGTTTTTGAATTGCAATAACTCTCACCCGTCTCCAATCATCCGGTACAATGTTTAGTTCCAGAAACTGATTAAACAAGTTCAACATGCGCCTCTTAGCGACGTCTGGGAGGTTTTTAAGCAAGTTGAACTTGATCCTATCAGCCCCTGGAGCCGTATTGCCACACGAAAGGAGTGCGAGAGAGAGTTCTACCATTGAAAAGGGTTGGCTGATCTCATCTATCGGATTTTCGGTTTCACGAGGAATGATTCGTGCCGGCACAGAATCTGGGCAAACTTTTCGCGTGAACTTGAGGATCCATTGGTCCGAGTACTCTTCGCTCTCGTTGTTCGTAGTTCGGTTACGCAATCTTCGCGCCGTGTTCCAAAGAGTACTCATCGACGTCTCGCGCGATAGCCCGTCCACGAATCTTCGCCAGTATCCGCGTTTCTTGGCCTTGATGAGGCTCTTAAGTTCGCGTTCGAGAGCCGTGTACTTTTCGAAGTGCTCAAGTGTTCCGCGTCTACGAAAAACTTTAAACGCGTCGGACTTTTTACGGTAAACCTCGGTGCATTGCTGATCCCACCATGGAGAAGGAGGTTTCCTGTGAAATGACGTTCCTGGAACAGGTCGAGTTTGAGCTTGAAGCGCGCTGTCTAAGATCAGATCGGAGAGGAAGTTATATTCTTCCAGCGGAGGAAGCCTTTCTACTGTCGTTACGGCTTCATCTATTGCTGCCCTAAACCTTGTCCAATCGATGTGACGGGTAAGATCATACGCGACGTTGATAGATTCCGACGGATTGAACCCGGTGAAAATCGAAATTTTTATTGGCAAATGATCACTACCGTGGGGATCTTGAATCACATTCCATGTGCAATCCAGCGATAATGAATTCGAACAAAGTGTGAGGTCTAATCTACTGCCAACTGAGGATGAACCAGCCAAACGTGTTACTTCTCCATTGGTAAGAACTGTCATATTGAAGTTGTCACAGAGGTCATATATCAGGGAAGACCGGTTGTCATCGTACAGTTCTCCCCAGCCTGTACCGTGAGAGTTAAAATCTCCCATGATCAACCGTGGAGAAGGAAGGACCGAACAAATATCTGAAAGTTGTTTTCGGTTTATTGAGGCTCTAGGATGAATATACACAGAAGCAATGCAAAGGCTTTTATTTTTAATAACAGCCTGACATGCGACAACTTCAATACCTGGAATTGGAGGAAAATTCACTCTATAGAAGGAGTAGCACTTTTTGATCCCCAAAAGTACTCATCTTCCTCGTGAATCCTCACGATCAAGACGAATAATATTGAAATCATGAAAAGGAAGATCGATTTCGGAAGAGAGCCATGTTTCACAAAGAGCGAATGCATCACAACCGGTATTTTGAGCTAAAAATTTGAATGATTCCAATTTAGGAATGAGACTTCGACAATTCCACTGTAGAACAGTGATCAAATCCCCGACCTCATTTGGAAAATTATCCATCGAAGGAGATGATAGCTGCAAGGAGGGGCCACTTTAATGTTAATTGCTTCAAAAAAGTCTTCACTGTGGGAAGCATTGCCATAAAAATGCTTTTGAGAGGGTCAGAAATTTCGAGGTACTTGAAGAAACCTTCGGCAATGTCATCAAATGAGAACAGCCCACTTGAGGAGGGGGCTTCTGTTCTTAAAAGCAGGTATCCTGTGGTCCACGGAGAATTGGTTTTTTTTCTTCCTTCCTTCCCCTGACAGCGGGTGTTTGTCGCTCCGCCCCCCCCCGCGGGTTTCCTTCCCTATCACCCCCCCGAAAACTGAACGATGTTCCCTCTTCAGCCAAATCAAATTCAGACTCGTCATCTAGTTTGTTGTTAAGGTAAGACGGGTTTACAATGTCAGTTTGTATTTTATATGAAAGTACAAGTTCGTAAAATTCAATAACTGTCACCTCTGTTTACATTTTACACAACTAAGTGGCAGTTATTTTAATTTGTGTTCAGAAAGGACAGGTACCAAGGGTTAACTTGACTGGAAGACAGAAATCTTTTAGTTCATGTTATGCAATGGACCTTTAAGAAAACTTATTTTTCTATGCTTTCCACAATTTGGTAACAAAATTTGGATAGCTACAATTTGTTCCACATTTTAAGGTGAATATAACAGTATTGAACAAAAATGTGGCGTTTGGCAACTCTGTAAACTAGTGAAATTATTTTCACCACGAAATTAAAAACTTTTTCTGGCAGCAGCACCTTCCTGATAGTGCAACTAAAATACTTTTTGACATATCTTTGACAGTACTTTTAAAGACGTGTTTTTTTTTTGCGCAAAAATGACACCTTCTTACGAGAAGTTCCGGTGGAGTGACTGAGCAAGAAAACTACCGTCATGTTTCTTGCAAGGATTGACATCTGCTTAAAGGATTTTTTTTATAGGAGAGAAGAGTTATTAAGCTAATAACGTGAAACTCACCACAGAAGACAAACACCTTATTGGGGAAGAGAAGGTACTCACCACAAAAAAAAAAGTGAGCGCATATGGAGTGAAATGGCCATTTAACATTTTTTCATTAGTTTTCAATAGTTACATGATTCAAAAAAAGTCTAGTCATCTCTTTTTGGTCAGTCTTGTATTCCTGTTTTCTCATTTTTCATTTGAAGTGCAATTTAGACAATGTTGTTTTATTTGAGTTATGCAGTGTAACCAAATGCCATTGTGCATCTTGTCAATGTGGAATTTGCTTTCAACGTCTTTCACTACATTCTTTTCTGAATGATTCGTGAGAAGGTTCTAGTCAAGAAAAGATAATCTAGTGGAAACTCAAAGTATCCAGTTTAGTACAACAGACAAATACAAAATTTAGAAAACCACATATCACAAAACTAAAAAAAAAATATAAGAACAACAACAGCAATGAGAATTCGGAGGAATAACATATTTGTTATCAACTAAATCCAGCAATTGACATCAAATTTGAAAAGTATGACACTAAAACTGAGAATAAAATAAAATCGTGCCTTATGAACTTCTTCAATTTCGTGAAAACAAAATGAGAATCCATTGTCCATGAGCCAAAAATTTCTAAATTTAAACCATTTATTATGAACATGATCTTGAGTGTATTTTCCTAAAGCGATATTGATGTCATTAATTTCATGGAACACAATATTCTACAAGCCCTCTAAAATCAGAATGCTGTTAAAGGTAATGGAACTTACATAATTCTCCCTATGTTTCTGTAGAACTTATTGCCCCCTTATTCAAGCTCTTCAAAATACCGCTTGAAACTGGCTTCTTCTCGAAAACTTAGAAAAACTTAGGCCAAGAAGATCAATTCTTCCATCTGGTTCGTCCAGCAGACAATAAAGCAGGCCGAGCTTCATGTCTTTAAGGTAAGGAAGGCGCCTAAGCGAACTAATAAACAGAATACGGTGGCCAAATCCCGCGCCAGGAAGCTATACCACGAATGGTTGGTACAGCCGAACTGCATCGTAATGGACGACGAGACGTACTTTGAAGTGGACGCCAAGCAGATTCTGGGTCTGAAGTTTTTCGTCGGCAAGTCCCGCCCAGATCTTCCGGAGAGTTCCGGAAGACGAAGGTCGACAAATTTTCCAAGAAGTACTTAGTGAGGCAGGCGATCTGTGGATGTGGCAAATTCAGCAATCCTAACACAACAACCGGCACCATCAAAAGACCAAAAAAAAAAAAAAAAAAAATTGCTTCCAGCAGCGCCTGCTGCCCCTCCTCCGGTCCCACGAAGGTGACACTCTGTTTTGGCGGGAACTGGCATCGTGCCATTATGCGAAACCGTTTATGGAGTGATACGTGTAGTAGATAATGAAAAATATTAAATAAATAAAGCAACATACCCGATTACTTGATAAGGAAAATCACGAGAAGTATAATCAAAACAAAAAAAAACACTGAACTGACACTTATCGCCCCATAAAAAGATGCTGGGTCCTATTCCACCAAATGAAAATAGTATGGATTTTAATGATAGTGTGTAACTTTACTACACTGAAAATAATTCCATGGTTGTACCGACAGTTAAATCATGGTCAAGATGACTATTACATAAAATGTTTACATTAACCATGAAAATTGTCGAATTCACCAGGTTCATGGTATTATTGACTATGGTCATGGTTACAAGAACTATTCCAACAATACAGGGGATGATCAAAAAGGAGAAGACTAGCAAAATTTTGTCCAGATTCAAAGTGATACAGTTCGGTGAATAATAAACCGTTTTTGATGAAACTAGAAGCGTTCGACGGGGAATTTATTCTTGTTTCAGCATATTTATTCAAAATTTGATTTCACTTCCGACACCGGAGATAGCACGGATACTTTGAGGTTATGTCAAATGTGCTAATTTTCTGCAGCTCGTTATTTTTTATGATACTTGAAAATCGAAAATATTATATTTTTCTCACAAACTAGAACTCATAACAAGTCTGTCAGTGGTTAAAGATCGTGAATCGGCTCATAAACAACCGAGATATGGCCATTTCCGTTAAATGTAGTTTCTTACCCTATTGCCTGACACTTCGTATGTAGAAAAACTCCTTTTTAATTTATCTGTAACTCTGCGTACCCTTAACCAAATTAGATGCAACTTTTTCCATACGATTACAAATTTATCCTAGTTTTTAGAAGAGTAGCGGACATTTCGTTATTTTCCGTAGTTCCGGATTCATTATCGGGAATCGTGAAGGAAGTACCCTACCAGTGTAATGGCCAGAGTTAGAACTCTATCAAACCTGGCTTGCGACATATCAAACTTCATGATTTTACAAACCAATACCACTGGTAGTCAACCTGAGAGTATTATTTCACATTGGTCACACCTGGTGACTTGCCGGATTCCGGGTTCCCCCAGGAAAGTGGCCAGATTTCGAATGATGTCAAACCCTGGCTTGCGACATATCAAACTTCATGATTTTACAAACCAATACCACTGGTAGTCAACCTGAGAGTATTATTTCACATTGGTCACACCTGGTGACTTGCCGGATTCCGGGTTCCCCCAGGGAAGTGGCCAGATTTCGAATGATGTCAAACCCTTGCTTGCGACACATCAAACTTCATGATTTTACAAATCAAGATTACTGGTGCTCAACCTGAGAGTTTTCGGTCACATTGGTCAGACCTGGTGACGCTCCGGGATCCGGGTTCCCCCAGGGAAGTGGCTGGATTTAGAACGATATCCAACCTGGCTAGCAACACATCAAACTTCATGATTTTACAAACCAATACCACTGGTGGCGAATCTGAGGTTTCTATTGTGGGCATCAGGATTCAATGGCAAATTATTCAAACATAGTTTCGAAAATATATAAAAGTTCGGATATGCACAATAATTCAGTTATTTTGATTAGATAGATCGTTTCAAAGGAAAATCGCGTTTAATAAGGCGTGGGCTCACAATTCGCATTCAAAACGGCTAGGATACGCCTAGGGATGGAATCGTACAATTTTCGGATTGTTTCGATATGTATTTTATACCACTCATCGATCAAAACCTTCTCTAACGCTTTTAGAGACGATGGTGGTGGAAATACACTTCTCACGCGTGCTTCTAAAGTGGCTCGATAATGTTGAGGTCTGGTGACTGTGCTGGCCAATCAAGGTGATGAAAGTCTGTGTCATGCTCTTCGTACCACGCCTTTATGATTTGAGCAGTGTGGATTGGAGCGTTGTCATCTTGGAAGATTCCTCTGCCATCAGGAAAGATGGTCTTCATCATTGGCAGCACCTGTTGGGCAATTGTGTTATTTTAAGTATATTGTGAAGGTTTTCTAAAAAATACCTGGTCATCCAATATTTCTTGATAATCTTTGGCCTTTATTTTTCCCTTCATAGCAACTAAAGGCTCAAGAGAATGCCACGATATTGCACCCCATAGCATAACTGACCCCCGCCATGTTTAACGGTTGGCAGAAGGCAGCCAGGGTTGTAGGCTTCTCCAGGAGTACGCCATACGTACACTCGACCTGTAGTTGGAAACAAGGTAAAAGATGATTCGTCCGACCACACAACTTGGTTCCATTGATCTGGCGTCCATTCCTTATGATCCTTGCACCAGCGCTTCCTGTTAACCGCGTTTTGCGGTTTTATTAGTGGTTTAGAAATGGCCGCACGAGCGTAAAGATTCATGTCGTGCAGCTCCCTTCGGACAGTTGATGTAGAAACTGGTTCTTGAAGCGCATTGTTCAAAGCAGCAGTTGCTTCAACAGCACTAATGCGTCTGTCTGCTTTGACTATGCGCTTCAACGAACGTTGCTGCCGGTCATCCATCTTCTGCTTCCGTCCACAGCTACTTTTATCAGGCGATGCTTTTCCATGTTTTTTATATTCCGACATTATCCGGCAAACTGTGGCCCTGGCAACACCAACCAGTTTGCATGTTTCAGCGATCGAAGCACCGGCTTCTCGAGCACCGACTATACGACCCCGTTGAAATTCCGTAAGCTCTAATGGCATTTCGAACTGCACACTTCAGCACTAAACCTTGATTTGTCCCATGCGCAAGCACTCAATCCTGTCACCTTTTGTCTGCTTCTATGCAAACATGTACACGGATAAAAAATAATACCCAATTTGAGTTCTATTCCGCCAGGTTGATGGTTCCGTACACCAAATTAATTTTGAGTTATTTTTCAATTAATTTTGAGTTATTAATTTTGAGTTATTTTTAGTTTAGGTATTGTTTTGTAAAATCATGAAGTTTGATGTGTCGCAAGCCAGGGTTTGACATCATTCAAAATCTGGCCACTTCCCTGTGGGAACCTGGAATCCGGAACGTCACCAGGTGTGGCCAATGTGAAAGAATACTCTCAGGTTGACCACCAGCGGTATTGTTTTGTAAAATCATGAAGTTTGATGTGTTGCAAGCCAGGGTTTGACATCATTGGAAATCTGACCACTTCCCTGGGGGAACCCGGAATCCGGAACGTTACCAGGTGTGGCCAATGTGAAAGAATACTCTCAGGTTGGCTACCAGTGGTATTGGATTGTAAAATCATGAAGTTTGATATGTCGCAAGCCAGGTTTGATACAGTTCTAACTCTGGCCATTACACTGATAGGGTACTTCCTTCACGATTCCCGATAATGAATCCGGAACTACGGAAAAAAACGAAATGTCCGCTACTCTTCCAAAAACTAGGATAAATTTGTAATCGTATGGAAAAAGTTGCATCTAATTTGGTTAAGGGTACGCAGAGTTACAGATAAATTAAAAAGGAGTTTTTCTACATACGAAGTGTCAGGCAATAGGCTAAAAAACTACATTTAACGGAAATGGCCATATCTCGGTTGTTTATGGGCCGATTCACGACCTTTAACCACTGACAGATTTGTTATGAATTCTTGTTTTTGAGAAAAATATAATATTTTCGATTTTCAAGTAACATAAAAAATAACGAGCTGCAGAAAATTAGCACATTTGAAATAACCTCAAAGTATCCGTGCTATTTCCGGTATTGGAAGTCAAATCAAACGCTTCTAGTTTCATCAAAAACGGTTTATTATTCACTGAACTGTATCACTTTGAATCTGGACAAAATTTTGCTAGTCTTCTCCTTTTTGATCATCCCCTGTATAATGAATGTGAAATCACTATACTGCTATAGTTATCCTAACCCTCCTGAATGGTAAAATTATTTATTAAACTTTTCCCTGTTATAAAAACTAGCTATGAAGCCATGTATGAAGCCATTATTGAACCGAATAATAAAGTTTGCACATTAGAACAGATTTGTCTCCCACGGTTGTCACGGTTCTGTCGTATTGGTAATCGGGAATGTACGAGAGAGTGAAACGATAACCAAACTGTGTGCGTGTTTTGCGTGTTTAAATATCGATTGCTTGTGATGAGTGGACGAGAGGTTGTGATATAAAAGTATTGGTAAGAGTTTCCCGTATATGAGAGAAAGAGAGAGAGAGGGGGGGGGGGGGGGGGTTGTTGGGCTTCGGAATTGGCGGAGCAAGATTGAATCGTCATTCAGAAAACTAAGTTTAGAGCACTAAGAAGTTCGTTTTTAAATACCCGAAAAGAAAAAAATGGAAGCTGGAGATGACGCCGGTCATCACAGTATGCCAAGATGTTATTTTTGTGCCGACGGAGGCACATCCGCCAAATTCTCCTGAACTTCGCCCAATATAAAAATTCTGGGCGGTTATGAAACTTTGTGCGTGTGTCGACTATGTCTTTTCAAGCAACTATGCATACTTTGTTTTTTACAAATATATTTAGACTGCCACCTGAAAAGGGCCTAATTTTTATGATCGATTGTTTTAAAATCAACATAACTCAAAAAGCAAAAGACTTACAAAAAAGTGATGCATGAATGATTTCTAGAAAATTTAACTTTTATGAAAAAAAAAAAATGTATAATCGATTCTTACACGCAAAAAAAAAAACATTTTTAATTTTAATACAATTTACAAAAAAATCCCTCTCTTAGAATTGTACGAAATTTTTTCTTTATTAGGACAATATAATTGTCCAATAGGTCGCCATATAATTTTGCACTTTTAAGGAAAAAAAGGTTTTTCTACCAAAAAATGTTTCATGTCAACATAACTCAAAGAGGACAAGACTTACAAAAAAGTGATGTATGATGACTTTTAGAAAATTGTCTTACCTTTTTTTAAAAAATTGTAAAAATTGTAAAATTGATTCTGACACGCTAAAAAAATATTTTTAAATTAAAAGTCAATTGCAAAAATAGCTATCATAGACTTGGACAACATTTTTTTTTAATAAAGGCAATATAATTGTCTAAAAGTTCGCCATATATCACGAGATGGGCCCTTTTAATGAAAAAACCTTTGCAAACAACAACTTTTTCATGTCCTATTTTTCCCGTGTATCATGCAAACTCGTCTAGTTGTAGTCGTCAACACCCCTATAGAATCAAATAGCAGTCATAAAGAGTTGAATGTATTGAACATCTGCATAAGAGTAATCTTTGTCTCTTTGACAATTGTGTGCATATCGTCTCCACTATGTACTCCTATTTGCTATCAAATGCGATCTTGTGTTTACTGGGTTGCCTCAAAAGCAAATGTAGAGTTAGTTTTAATCGGTTCAAATCATCTCTAAGGTGTAGCTCAAAAAATAGCATCCTTACTGTTGGTTTAAATCGATACTAATATATGAATTTATTTTGGTGTCTCTGTAAATCTGAAAATAAAGATAAACACGAATTCAGCGTATCGTTTACCAAAACGAACCCTACTGCCAACCCAACCCTATTATCTAACATCCCAGTGATTTCTTGTGGCATTGCAGAGGTATTCTCGGCTTCCAATAAAGCGAGCATCACGTCAACGCATTTCTACCCTTTCCTTATTAGATCTACAATCGGGCGAAGCTAGTGCCGGTATTTTCTTAGTTTGAAATCACCAGTTTTTACACATTGAAGGTGTATGTTAGTCCATAGTCATCTGTTGGAGCTTCGGGCGGTCAATCATGCTCATGTTCATGCTCACTAGGCGCACCGAACTGTCAATCTGGGAGAAAGGAACCCAGTTGTCAGGTACTTTTATTTCTCCGTGTATTCTTGTCTAAGGAGCAAAAGTTGCCGAAACATAGCTGATCAACATTCCATATTGTGAAAATCCAAGCTGACGTAGCAACGAACAGCTTTTTCCTATTTATACAGTACGTAGTTCTTCCACCGCCAAACTGTCGCAGCTGAGCATTTCCAGCCAGAATAGCAGAGCGGTTGGACCGTACTCTCTCCGATCTGAATGAAATTTTGTCCATATGTTGGTTTTTACCCAAAAATACGTGTTCTTTCTATAAGGGCGTATTTAAAATGTGGATTTAATTTTTTCAAAATATTTTTTTTCGCAAACGGCGTCTGGTCAAAATGTCGTAAAAAAAAAGATGTAGGTAATAAAATGTTCTTTAAGAAAAAAAATACAATGCAACTAAAAACTTCGTAAATTCATGCTTAAAAACATAAAACGTTCATTTTCTCTGAGGATCCCCCCTTCGATCCTTCTAATTTAAAGAAAAAAACTGAAGTTATATCCTTTTTGCTGGTGAAGAGTTTCAGATAGTAGTTACCTTAGTTTTTTTTTATTTTTTGTTTTTAAATATTCACAAATTTATTAAAAATGTTAAAAATAAGAATATTTTCTTATAAAACTTTACCAAAAATAGCCTTTGTGTATTATTTTTAACTAAAAAGTAGAAGAAAACTTCTTTCGTAAGCCTAGCCGTTCTCAAGTTATTGCGAATATTAAAAATAGAAATTTATGTGTTTGCCATTTTTTTTGGCCCTGTTTGATTGTTAGTCGTGATGTTCACAGCAAAATGTATTTGTCATAATAGATTTTTGAAAAACAGGCAATTTTTTCTCAGACACAGTGGCAGTCAGATTTACCCGTTTCTGTTTGGACGCGATGGAAAAGAATCAAGTTGATGCTTTTGGATATGTGTGTGTTTCGGATAGTTTTGTTTAAAGAGAGAAGAGGCAGTATTTCATACAATGTTGTTTTTTTTAATCTTCATTAAATTTATTACGTTTCAGATCATTTGAATACATTCAATATTTTGAATTCAGCATTTAGAAAATACCTTAACTGCAATTTGGTTATTTGAAACTGGAATGTAAGAATGATATTTTTGAGTTCCAGGAATTGGTTTTGCTCGGATCGGATCGAATTCCTTATCGGCCTCTTTGTATTCATCCGTATTGTAACAATTTATGAACGCGCGAAGATGGCAAAAGTCTGTTCTAAATTGTGCATCGCACAGAATTTGTTCCATATAGATAGTGCGATCACATAACATTGGATTTATTTTTAAGCTGTTAAGCATAAGATTCACATTTTCGCGATTCGTACAAACACAAACGTTTTGGGATCTTGATTTACTAAGAAGTTTACAATGTTTTGGCCCTAAGGGTTTGATTAAAATGCAAGTATGACTCTTTGAGTGACATCGTCAAGAGACGTTTTTGTGTTACCAGGCGTACACCACTCGTCACTACAGAGACATAATCTCTTTGGCCTGGCATAACTCTGCTGATATCGTCATCTTCGTAGAATTAAACAAATTTACGTACTAAATCTGCGTTCAGTCCATGTCCTAATTTGAAACGGGGTTTACATAATATTCCATCTTCGGCGACTAAATAATAAATTAGTTTTTTGATTATTTTTTCTAACATGACATGAAATAATATTCAAAGATGTACATAAACCTTACCTGTGTTGCAGTATATCTGCTGACTTTGAATTCTTCCACGATTCTTTGCGCAGCCCAAGACTTTGGCAATATGGACAAAATTTGAAATTGTTGATCGCGAGCACATTCAGGATCGGCACATTTTTCCTTTAACCTCGTAGTCCTTAGCCTTTGGCGTTGAAATTCGTTTGGTCCTCATCTTCCAAAACGTCAAATATATGACGCTTAACTGCATCTCTAATTTCCTTGGTTTTTTGCTGGAAGTAGGAAGCACTTCTCTTTTTCTTCGTTGAAATTGGCGATACATGAATTCCCATGATGCCATTGTTGAATGTCGCGATGTTATATGACAAACTTATTTTATTAACAATAGACTCCGCTGAAGTCTTTGTTGGGGACGATAAACTATGGAACGACACTTATTGCAGATTCGCATCGAATTATCTAATGGTATCTTACAACCTAAAGATCTTAATTTTTCAATAACACCATCTGTCAAGTTTCTAGTCTCTAAATCACACTTTTTCGATTTGGGTAGATGTTTACAACACTTGAAAGTATTATCCATGTTTGAAAATAAACTTACTTGTTTAACTTGAGAAGCTATGAAAGATAAACTAAATTGATGATGTGAAGAACTTCCCAATACATAGCAATTTTTTGACTTTGTACCTATCTTCATTTCAAATATATGGCAGACTCCATTGTATTGAAATGTGCCTATAAGACATTTGTTACAGACACGGGTATAAATAAAAAATTTCCTGGCTGTTGTCTTCTCAACGAGAGGCTTAAAAAATCCCGATATATTAAGCGTTTTTGCAAAAAAAAAAGTTTGAAGTTTTGAGTTTGATCATTTACTTCAAATAGCATCAGTTTGTATCGGTTCCATTGCGTCTAAACAGAAACGGTTAAGGTGACAGTCTCAATGTCTGAGAAAGATTTGTTTCTTATTCAATAATCTATCATGTAACATACATTGTTTTGTGGACATCGCGACTAAAATTTGAAAATGGCTGAGAATATTGTTACAACAAAATTTCCTTTGAATAAATTTCGCAATAACTTCAGAACGGCTGGGCTTACGAAAATGTGCTACTATATGCTTTTTTATCAAAATAAATACGTAGAGTCTATTTTTCTTAAAGTTGTATTAGAAAATACGTGATTTCACAAAATTTCAAAAATTCAATAAAATTCCAGAACAATTTTTTTTTTAAATTAACGAAGTGACCGCCTAAAACTTTTCACCAGATTTAAGAATATAATTTGAAGTTTTTTAAAAAAAAAAATTGAGAAAATTCGAAGGGGTAGCATGAATATAAATTCTTTTAGTTTCAGTGAAATATTTTCTTGAAAAACATTTAATGACCTGCAACTTCTTCTCAGACGACAGTTTGATCAGAGTAATCGTTTACATGTTATGATTTTTTGAAAAAATTAAATTCATATTTTACATAAATTATTTCAGGAAATTTTTTTGTTTTTTTATGAAAAATGTTTTCTTGGGTAGAAATTTACATATGGACAAAATCTCATTTAAATCGGAAACTGTCGAGACAAAATAAATATATTTTTTAGCGCTTCTGGCTGGAAATGCTTAGCTGCCTTTACTGAAGTTCCAGACAAATAAAATAAATAAAATATTCTATTTTGCTACGCTTAGTGGAATGCACATCCGTTGAAAATTGACAGAAGCGATCGTTTTCTGTAGAATGCGATTAGTTATTTATATTTGCATTAATTGTAAATCAAGTGACATATCGGTTTATCGGTGGTTTATAGTTCGTAAAACCCCCATCTGTTTGTCTCTTAGTTTTTTTTATTGACAAAGTTGTTTCCTCACACAATTTAAGATAAAATTTAAATCTGAAACACTTTTCACTTGCCGCTTTGAACGGCAATTTCATCCAGGAAATCACCTTCGAACGTAGTTTGCCAAGCACATCCTCCCGGTAATATAAAAAAATGTCCAACAAATTCCGTTTTTCTTCAACGGCATTCGCCTGTCATTCTAATGGTACTGATTAAAATATTTCCATCAGAACTCCGCTCGGCTGTCCACTCAAACATCCTGTTGGTTGGCTCATCCTGAAGCCAACGGGAAAAAGCATAAAATTTCCAGTGAAAGCAAAATAACTTGGCCGTCTTTCCGCTCCTGCTTAATTACATGGCCTGCTACGGAACGGCGCAGCTAGAATTCATCCAAAATTGTCCAGCTATGGAAATATGTGTCGCCTTCTGAGGGCAAGGAGGAAGTTTCCATGAGAAACGAGGAAAGCAATGCTCAAAGAGATAGCGGCACTAAATTCTTATGACCATTCTTGCCCGCCGCTGTCTACAATCACTATAAGGAGAAAGTTTAAGTGTAATTTTCACTAAAACTTTCCACGGAAAACCGTTCCAGAGTGTCTGTTCTAGCCACTTGCAGAACAAACCGTCGTCCTCGCCAGTGCATGTCCTTTCCCAGTTTCATTTCAGCTGCTGAACGTGGCAGCTAGATGAGTTTTGATGCGCTAATTATGATCATCACGTCGTCGTCGTCCGTCGGTTGTCCTTTGGGGGTAAGCACTTCTGGGTTCGGGCGCAAAGAGCCGAAAATCGAGCGGTAGAATATGTGTTTGCAAAACACAGAAGCGCAAGGCTAGTAGTAAAAAGCCAACCGTCCAAACGGCCAACAGATAGTGCAACGCGATAAGACTTTTAATGGGTGTTGAATTTCGTTTGGAAGGTCCTGATGCGCGCCGGTAATTACGGGAGTTTTTAGGTACTTGTGAACAATTAGATGTAGATATGAGGAAGAAAATACTGGAAACTTGATGGCGGAACTAGAGCTGGCTTTTAGGATGATTTTTTAATGAGTTGTTCTCACCATCTTTATCCTTAAGGTAGTATGGTTCAAACCTAAAATTCATTCCATTAAAGAATCTCATAGAGTGGAGTTTTGACATTAGTTGTAAACCTTAGCTGTAGTTCACTGATACCTTAAAATTGATTTAGCTTTCCATGTGTGCATCTAGATTTTTTGATGAGTCACATATTGCTGTCATTTTGTTGCATGATTCCAAATCCCAGAAATGGAATAGTTTTCGATAGAAAAGCTAATTATTTATTTGTTGTTAACTTGTTGTTTTGTCGTCAGAGTGGATTTGCGCATCATTTTGAATTCTCTTTTCCAAAACTCTGAGGATAAGTTCACATCCCAACACAGCATGTAAATTGTTCTCCGGGTTGGTAAATATCAACTCACCTGCCATTACTCTTCAAGACATTAATTTTTCAGGAAGACATTGCAAAATACACAGCAACGGGGTACATCCGGCTGCAATTCAAAAAGCCAGAAGCTGGAAGCCACCCGAAGCCAATAAGTATCTTGCCAACTGTGTACACCACTCTGCTGCTAGGCAATGGGAAAGTGATTGTTGCAAAACGAATAAGCTTCTTAGGAAGCAGACTGAGCTAGAATTCTCTTCAATTGGAAAAACGGCATCGACAAAGGGCAGTCTGGTGTTGTCTAAAAGTTTGAGCACAGTTTTACTTTTCCAAAATGAAAACAGAGCACTTGACTGTTGAATTTCCGAGGCAACTTTAGATGCACTTAATGACAACATCCCGAGATGTCTGTCTTCAAGTGGATATATTTGATAGTAGGGTTAGGGAGAAGAAAAGTCTATTTTCCCTTCTTCACACTCCAAGCGCTTTGTTCCGAATGTTAAACATTTAAGCCCTTGGAAAGTTCACTATCTGCTCGTTTCTTCATTGAAATTGAATGAACCTTGTGTTCCAATTGGGAACCATGGAACGGAGAAAATGTTCGACGATACGATTTTTGTGAGTTTCGTTGCATTTGTGACTTTCAACATCCACCCCATTCCTCCTGCATACTCGTTTGCATCACCTTCTGGAATCTTGAAAAGAGTCTTCCTGTAAGAGAACAGACTTACTTAGCTTTTGTTTGAATTAAACTTTCATTTCCGCTTCCACCTTGCAGATCTCCTTTGTGGGTTGCATCGTACGGTCTAATGTTGTTGAACTGACTCGAGTATGCGCTTGCTCTCAATGTGTGTAAAGAAAACTTTGCTGCATAAGTAGGTATTATGCTTTGGAACATCATTCCTTCTCTTCGAGAAATGAAAAAAAAAAACACAAACTAGGATTTATACAGGCTGAAATGGCGAGCAAGATTTGGGGACCCTGTTTTTTCATTGCTCACACAATGGTCAAAGGAGTAGCATCTTGCAATTGCCATGAACATTTTCCCAGCTTGAAAGTTTAAATATTGCACACAAGAGTCTTTCAGGTCAAACATTTTGAAATGCTTTTGTGAACATTTTTTTTCGTTGTTGATTTGTCTTGAAAATTGAAGGTGTTGTGCACAAAAGACGACCGCTTGGTTGACGTTGGATAACAAAGCGATTTCAATTGTTTTATTATTTTAATGTAATTCTTTTGTAGTCATTTTGGAGGTCATTCAAAGGGCCGTTTGTTTGGAGGGTTTTCGGATCCAAAGATTTTTCTGATATGCATCAATTTGATTGATATTTAATTATTACAAGTGAACAATTGCTATGCAAGCCATCATATATCTTCAAAACTGTTTTTATGGGAAATGTTGTGGTCCTGAAAAGAAAGGTTTTTAAATGGTGCTACTTATCACTGTGCATTACTGGCTGGCTCCAGTCGTCAGGCCGTTGACTGTCAAGAGGCTAACACCGAACAGCAAATTGTTCAATTGTTTGTCGTTGCACCTTATCACAGCTGGCTGCCAATTGACGAGAAATGGTGCAATATGTAAGAAAAATTCCAATCCAAAAATTATGGAAAATAGAAATCCGGACCGGATTTTAAATGAAGACCATGTCCGCAACCGAATTTAATCCTTCTTGGACTTCTTTGGAAGCAGATTACTTCACTTCACTGGCTTCGCAACTGGCCATCGACTGTAAGGCCATAATCTGCGTGCCAGCTGCCAGTCTAATGCTGGCTTCACACCGCTCTTGGCAGCCGAGCGAATGAAGCATGAGGCTACAACTACTACTAAACCGTATCTATTTTTGTTTGTTTTAATTTACATTTGGTTTGAAATTCTACTGAATAAGCCAGAGGAGCTCTACATCTACAGTTATTATGTTTTAGTTGTAGTTGGTTACTGTTGGGATTTTAATATATCAGCCATCCCAAGTAATTGTTTTTGTTTTATTCCAGCCGTATAGCATTCTTCCCGGCTTTGTTGATAAAACTACATTCAAAACTGTTTTGTCTGCCAACACCTCCTCTATGCTTCTTTAAAGCCTAAATTTGTATGGTTGTGAAAACAATTTAATAAAACCTTTAGAAAGCCATAAAGATTTTTAAAATGTTCTAGTTATAGATGCAATGACCACTTGAGAACCTTCATAAAACCTATTGGCTGTCATAAAAACCAGCATACGGTCAAAAGACCACAGCTGTCAAACTTCACTGTGATATGGTGGTTGGTTTTTGTCGTTCTGCTTTGTTTGATTCTCTGCTCTTCTGATTCATTCAGCAGTAAATAATATCCAAGCAAAAAGTTCTAGTGAAGCGGGAAATTTTGTTTGATAGCAAAATATCCAAAACAAATTGAGTTTCTTTTTTACAGCGTATCATGCTCCAAATCATGTGCGCATTTAATTTTATGGTGGATATTGGCACGATAAGAGCCGAAAATTAATGCGCCTCGAAAATAACGCGAAAAATTATAACAAATAAATTCGATAAATTAATCATGCATTTCTTAAAAATTGATGGAATTCAATAAGGTTATCTATAACCATGCCGAAATTGGTCTCCGAACTACAGTTCGTTTGCATATCATTTAAAATTAGGTGAATTTTTTTTCCACATTTCAATTGTTTGTTATATTTCAATATGACTATTGGAAAAAAAATCACAATTGTGCCATTAAGTACCTTGACATTAAGTCAAGTTATCTTCGCAATGACTACTTTAAAACTATTTGATCATTTGGTGACTTCTTTCATTGCCAATTTGCCGTTTAATGCATTTACTGGAGGCAACATGTTTTTAAAATGCATTTTCAACAGACCATAATAAGATCATATAAATGAGTCCTAAAACGGCATTCCAAAACAGCGTTTAATGAGTTCATAAAGTCGAAATAAAACCTTTGATAGAAGTTAAAAGAATTTGAGAAAACGAGATTTTAAGATCGTTTCAAACAAGCTGTGTAGGTTCTCATAAACTTGACCAAGATATGAAACCTATTGACACCTCTTAATATCATAATAAAACCAAATTGATTTCTAGTGGCTTTGTTAAAACCTTAATAAAACTTAATAAAGCAGGATGGTTATGACAATAATACTTGGGATTTCATCAAATATTCATTTACATGTTAGGGTGGTTCCAAGAATCCGACTTTTCCGAAAATCACTTTTTTCAAGAAATCATATCTTTTGAATCACTGAGCCTACTTCAAATGATGAAATACCAAATGAAAGATAATTAAACATACTCTTGAGAAAAAATATAATTGCATTGAAAAATTGCAATTTTGTATTGAAAAACATTGATTGAATTTTTTTTTTTGCGATTTTCATGGTATATGACCATGAACGATTTTATATTTTTTCTTAAAAATTTCAACTGTTTCACAAAATAAGTCAGAAAATTAGAGTGACATCTCTTTTCGTTTTTGATATATATTTTTTGAAGCTATCAAGTTTTGGGTTTTTGCGCCATACTCATATGCGACGAAACTATCATGTGTCTCCATTAATTTATGGTGTCTGAAACATGGTCATATTATCTATACTTATTTCAATTTCGGATCCCAGGCTACCATGGATTTCCCAAAGACTTGAATCAAATTTATAGATTGCTGTTAGATATCATAAATTGTCACAAAAATTACCTCTGCAAGTTGTAAACACTCGTACTTGTAGAACCTATCGCCTAAAGAATGTTGACACCCATATTGCTAGGGTTCAATTCAAATAATTTTCTGGTAATCCGTGACCCAATGGGAACCTGCTCCGAAGTAACCGTTCCAGGGTCATGTCACCGAATTGTCATATGGCAATCACACACGTTCCTGTGTATTCATTCTTCGACTTTTAGTATCATTACTGCTGATTTTCTGTGGAAATCTTTTGTAAGTATCCCGTTTTAGGAACATAGTTCCAGAAATTCGTTTTTTTCGGCGACGGATGATGACGTCGATTGGTCATTATAGATTTTGAGAAAGTGGTTGAGTTCCTGAAACAAAATCGGCATGGATTGGTGCTTCTTCTTCTTGTTTGTTGCTTTTACGGAGCTTCAACGTGGCGGTCATTCGTCCCGAGCGTGGTTTGGTGATATGTATGTATTGGTTTGTATAATGTGCAGTGATGAAAAGACACCAGCAAAAGAACGTGATGCTATTGTTACGAAAAATATAACGCGAGATGATTCACGGTTAGAAAAAAGTTTGGTGCACTTGTGGGAAATTTCTGTTCGGAATGATTATATTTTTGCAGAATGTGATCACATTTTCACATTTTCAAGTAATTTTTTAATTTCTTGTGTTCACTTTGGTCATTACGAAAAGGGTCAGATGTTACAAAAAAAAAATGTTAAAATTCAGTCGCCGTGCCACCACTGATCACAATAACCGGTCTTATGATTGATTGATTTACTAATATTCTCTTTACTATTACTATTTGGAGTACTTTTTTTTATTAACACTTTTCTTAGGTATTTTGACAACATCCCAAAAGTTGCGTTGTTTTGAAAGGCATCAGCATTATCACAAACTTGTATTTTACGTTTTCTGCCAATTTGCATCGGATTAGATTCAGAATGAATCGTCACAGACCAAGCACGGGCATCACTTATTACAGCTAAACTTTTCTGCGCTTAGTTTCCAAAACTGAACTTGTCATGGCATCGAATTTCTCACGTATTAATTTTTCAAAAGACATATTCAAATTTCGTCTCATATGTTCAATCCCACTTTTCAACGCTTCGTCGATTTGGGCAGAAATTTGATATCGCATGCCATGCGAGTTCAAGGGTGTTTTCATCCCCTCCTCTATCCTCTTGGTGCATCTTCCTGCTTGCCACAACACTGGTCTGATAGACAATCCATATATTTATAGCAATTTATAGCTTCGCCGTTCCCCGTACAGCCCAATGGGGTTGTACGCAAAGTTGACGTAGGACTACGCAGCAATCGAATTCCCATACACGTCAGGGCCATCCGCTAATTGATTTAAGTCAGTTCTGAAAAGGGCCAAGAAAATTCTATTGTACACTCCTTAGAAAGCATTTGGTGGCTTTTAATTATGAAACGGCCCCGGTTGTATTTTCTACGATGTTGAGAGGGCCACTATCTCTAACGCATAGAAGATAGTTATGGATCTGTTGGTTCATTGGTTGTTCAACGCGCTTTGCTATTTATTCCGGGACGCGGCGTTTTAAGCAATGCCATGTTCAGCCGGGCGCGGTAATGGAAATTTCAAACAGTTCAAGCGAAAATGTTAACCAAATAACCTCTTTAATTGGAAAATTGATTAGGTCGTCCTGAAAAGGATGGATTTAGTTGACGGGGGAGAAACAGTTCGCGATTGAACTTGGGCTTTCTTTCTTGGTTCATCTCGTGGGATGATTGATTCTTGTCTCGTTATCACGGGCGGCTTTTTCCCGCCAAATCGTAGGCTTCAGCAGCCATGTTTCTCACAGCGAGGTTGACGGGAGCATCGGCAACCACAGCCAACTGCAACAACGTCTCTCTGGGCAACGACTGCTCGCCGCCGCCAACTGCGATCCTAAGACCACGCAGCTTAACGACTGTCGTAAGACTGAATCAAAATGTTCTGCTAAAAGCTATGAGGTAAAGGGGTCGGATGCTAGTGCACGAAAGAAGGCGGTACCAACGAAGGCAATGTGATACAAATTACACCAAAGGGGACGTAATTCAGTTATTGCGCCACAATAATTAGTTTTAATTACAGCACGCTAGACGGATGATTTTCTTAACCGAAACATTTCTAATTTGCTTGCCACCGCCAGCAACTAATCCGCTATGCACAACTAGGAACTACAACGAACTCAACCACATGGTCGGTCTGAAGTGTCGCAGTTCGGTTCAAATGATCCGTTCTAGAATTTCGTTCGTTGGTTGTTCAACGTTCTTTGTCATTTACTCCGGGAAGTGGCGTTTAATTAATGCTATTTGCAGCCGGGACGCGGTGATTAAAATTAATTTGAAACAGCACAAGAGAAAATTTTAACCAAATAAACTCTTTAATTGGAAAATTGATTTGATCGTCCTGAAAAGGACGGATTTAGTTGATGGGGGAGAAACATGGTTCGCAATTGAACTTGGGCTTTCTTCTTGGTATTCTTGGTTCAGCTACTCGTCGTTGCGGATGGCCATCTTCAGGTGACGTGGGATAGTTGATTCTTGTCTCGTTGTCACGGGCGGCTTTTTCCCGCCAAATCGCAGGCTTCAGCAGTCATGTTTCTCGCAGCGAGGTTGACGGGAGCATCGGCAACAACAGTCAACTGCACCAACGCCTCTCTGGGCAGTGACTGTTCGTCCAACTGCAGATCCTACTCTGCACAGCTCCACGACCGCCGGAAAACTAAATCAAAATGCAAAGGTGTACCCGTTATATAACATTCATGGCTGCCTAGGAGACGTTCGTTACTTAAATATGAAATCTGTGCTAGAAAAGTACTGTGTATTTGGTAAATATACTCTGAAAAATTGACATTATAAGACATTACCTTATATTTGCGTTAATTTCAATAGTTGAATATTATAAATCAATAGATTTAAATATTGGAATCGAAGCGTAGAAAATGTCCCGATCGATTGGTGAAAACATTTTGTAAATCGATCGTGAAATGACTTAGTTATTAACGTTCAAAACCTATATATTTTTCGTGACGCTCCAAATTTTTGCAATTCGAACGTGTACCCCAGTATTGAAAACACAGAGGTAGTCCTACGTCAAAAGAAATAAAACTGCAATGGCCTCCATCATTTAGTCAAATTAAAAATTAATGCGAACAAGCTGTTATAGCAACTGTTCTTGTACTAAGCTAGATCACGGAAACACTATGGATGCGCGTTAGAAAATTTCTTTTGCGAATCACAACACTTTTCACACGTAAAATTAATATTTTTTTATGAACAAAACAAACAGAAAACTACTCTGTTCGCCATCACTAAAAAATCATCTTTAAAAATACATCTTTTAAGCAGGTATGATATAGAAGACATACATAAAATTTAGTGGAGGTCACAATTAATTGAATGAAGAATTATCTTAATTGCAACAATGCGCAGTAGATTCAGTCGTTGGTTGGCACACGATTGTAGCTAGATTTGTGTTGTATCTTTTAAAAGGCGACAACTTTGGTATACATACCACTTTTTGTATATCAAGCTGCTTCAATGCTAACTTTTACTGCAGTTTTTGTCGAACGCCTAAGGAGTTATTGAAACACGATGTAAAATAGTTTGATGAATGTATGAGGAGAAGGCTTGACTGTGAGGAAGATGTAGATATGCCCAGTGAGACGGGTGTACAAGCAGATAATGTCGGCGGCCCTAGTTGCACATTTGTTGCAAATGCGTTGAGATTACTTATATGTGACTCATTCTAGTCAAAATCAAGTTGTTGCAACTTATTAAGACGGTTTTGTGCAGCTCGGGGGATGATGAACTCAAACGTATGTCGAAAATATCAGAAACATACATCAGTCGTGAAAAACGTAAATCTCTATCAGAACGTTTAACATCGAATGAAATGCGCATATTTAGTCATTAGTTTACATTTATTGTTGGGAGGTTTGTCCGAAAGGAGAATGAAGTTTGACCTAATAATATATGCTACACGTTGTATGGCAGTTTGTATACAAACATCCAAAGGATAATTTTTTTTTAATTTCAGTTGAAGGAAACTTATATGGCTGGCGTTTGAAAAACTACTATGCATTGCTTATTCAACCACCCAATATTAATTCAGGATTTGAAATGATATGTTCAAATGCAATTGTATTAAAAGGCATCAACTTAAGACAGGGTTCTTTATTCCTATGTTCAGCTATAAAAGCAAACATATATTTCAAACAATGTATATAGTTAAACATGCAAAAACATTTCACTTGATAATTCAATCGTGAAAAATTGGAACTTATGTTTAAGCCTTCCTATTGTTGAAATTGTACCATAGACAATTTTGTCCTTCCATAGGTCTCACTGTATAATATTGATGATCATTTTTACTTTCGTTACAAATTCAGTTATAATATAGAATACTAGAAAGACTTGCATTGAAGTATGTATTCCAACTGCCTTTATTGATTATCTTGACAGATAAGCGTATTTCGTCTACAATGTGCAGACTTCTTCAGTGTCGTGTTCTAATACTCAACCACTTAAAAGCTCACACTTACCAGGATTAAAATCAATACATTAATTACAGCATTTACAATTTATACGATACAAAGGATGAACCGGTCCAAAACCTGGCCGACTCATAAATGACAGTTTTTTTAATCGTGCATTTAAAAAACATCAACACTCCTCATTTTGTAGGTTCCCCCACTGAGGGATGTTAGGCAAAGGTTACGTCCTTCGTTCGAGTACTACTTTATCCATGCCCTTTCGCTCAATTTTCAATACTCCAATTCTATTTCCAACTTACCGTTTACGGACGGAACTTTCAACACTTTCTCTTCCTACTTTCATTCTAGCAAAACATTACTGTCCACTCTTGGTGCCTCATGGTGATGAGCGGACATCTCCTGCTACATCATAATCGTTACTCCACGCACGGAGAATACAAACATAACAATTAGAGTACGCTTAATATTGCCTAATCAACCATGACGAATGTTATAAAAGAGTTCGGAGAACGTCTGACGACTGACAGGAAGCCAGGATCAGGAAGAAACCGAAACCAGGAGGCCACAGCGACCGGAAGAATAGTGACCAGCATTTTCAAACGCAATCCCATTCTTTTCCATCAGATATATCGGAAACAAATTGGGAAAATCCTACACAACAGTGCAAAGAGCAAAGAAACGAGCCGGCTTGTCAACATATCAGGTTACAGTGACTCCAAATCGAGATAATAAGCAACACACAACAGACGAAGGAAGCGCGTAAGTTGTACACGCGTTTGTTGACCAAGTTTGATTACGTCGTAATGGACCATGAAACATACGTCAAAGCTGATTTCAAGCAGCTCCCAGGTCATGAGTTTTATACGGCTACCGGAAAAATCAAGGTTCAAGATAAGTTTAAGCAGAAAAAAACGTCAAAGTTCCCGAAAAAATATTTGGATTTCTGGCGATTTGCACTTGTGGGGTAAAAAGCGATAATTTCGTGAAAATCGGCACCGTAAACCAAGAAATTTATGTAAAGGAATGCTTGCAAAAACGCTGATTGCCTTTCTTGAAGAAACATAGTTGTTCCGTGCTGTTTTGGCCAGATCTCGCATCTTGCCTCTACGGAAAAATGGCTCAGGAATGGTATACCGCCAACAGTGTGCAAATCGTACTTAAGGAGAAAAATCCCCCAAACTCGCCGGAACTGCGCCCAATTGAAAAATATTGGCAATTCTTGAGAAACCTCAAGAAAACTCAAAAAACAGTTGGAAGTGAAAAACAGTTCAAGGTAAATTGGCGTTCAGCATCAAATAAGGTGGATAGCGCAGGGGTACAAAAGCGTATTGCAGGCAATGAACTTGTAAAAGGAAATAAAGATTGACCATTTCTATGATTAATTAATCGGTGTGCACTTAATCATACTTCACCAATTTTTGACCGTTCCACCCTTTACTCTATGATTTGAACCCTTCAAGCATACAAATTGTTTCTTATACAAGTTAAGTGATAATCACAATGAACTCAATCTATAGGATTTTGAAATGAAATTCATGTGAAAAACACCATGTAAAAAAGTATTTTTTAATGAATTGATATGATATATTTTTGGAGTGTAAGACAGAGTGGAATGGGAATAATATGGTCGTCACTCATATAAAAACAACAACAAAAAAAAATAGAATTAAATTCAACTCTTCCCTCTTCCCCTTCCCCCCTCCCTGCCGGCCGACCCCCCCTTCCTCCCCCCCCCACCCCCCCCCCCCCCCCCCCAATGGGCCCCCTTCCCCCCCCCCTAATACCCCCTTTCCTGTTCCCCCACCCTTCCCACCTCCCCCCTCCAAACCTCCCCCTCCCACCTTTTTTTCCCCCCCAACCCTCCCCCCCCAAACTTTCCCATTTTTTTTCAGCACAATAACACGCCCCACCGAGGTTTTGTCAAATTGGAAAAAAAAAAACCCACACCCTTCCTGTTGCACAGACTTTTAATCAATTTTACCTTCCTTGTGCATTGGGGTCGTTTTTGACCAATCAACATCTCAAAAAAGCTATTATGTCTAAACGGAACAAACTAGGAATTTGAAATTTTATGACTTTTCCTAATTTTTGAAAAGGAATATATTTTGGGCAGTTACAGCTTTCAGCGACCTCTAGAAGTGACGCTACAAAAAAAGTTACACATAGTGCATTCAGGGTCAAAAAAGACCCAAGACTTTGCTTCGCTCCCAAATATTTATTTTTGAACCGATTTTTGATATCTTGGTCTCAAATGAAAGGTATAGATTCTTAAAACGACATGCTGACCTGTTTTGTGTTTTGATTGGCCATTCTGGGCACATAGGTACCCAGAACCGGTTGCGGTATGCATCCGAAGTGGACAATTTTGGAACCTCAAGTATTTGTACCGTTAAACGGTTAAAAACTCACGATTTTGAACACCGATCTTCAAAAACATTATGCCATAGAACTACCAGTGAATTTGGCCAAATCCGGATTCTCTGGTACCGGTTCCGGTAGGGTCCAAAGTGGACAATTTTGAAAACTCAACTATTTGTACCGTTCGACGGTTCAAAATTCAAGATTACAAAATCATCATAGCATAGATCAACCAGGACATTTGGTCACATCCAGATACTCTGGAACCGAATCCGGTAGGGCCTAAAGAGGACAATTTTGAACCAGAAGTATTTGTACCGTTCGACAGTACAAAATTTATGGTTTTGGTTTCTATTTGTTCCGTCTCACGTCGGAAGCGTCACTGGCAAACGCATGTAAACCCACGTCGCTAGTAAGCCAGAAAATCACCACAGTTGGCGTGCTGCAGAACTATCAAACAATCATCACATCACCAAGCAACCACTATATCACCAAATAACTTTCTCGTCACAGCACTTGGAGCGCTGCATCTTTACTTCATGAATTTTGAACCGTCGAACGGTACAACTACTTGAGGTTTCAAAATTGGCCTTTTTGAACCCAACCGGAACCGGTTCCAGAGTATCCGGATGTGGCCAAATTCACTGGTAGGTCTATGGCACGATGTTTTCGTGTATCAGTATTCAAAACCATAAATTTTGAACTGTCGAACGGTACAAATACTTCTGGTTCAAAATTGTCCTCTTTAGGCCCTACCGGATTCGGTTCCAGAGTATCTGGATGTGACCAAATGTCCTGGTTGATCTATGCTATGATGATTTTGTAATCTTGAATTTTGAACCGTCGAACGGTACAAATAGTTGAGTTTTCAAAATTGTCCACTTTGGACCCTACCGGAACCGGTACCAGAGAATCCGGATGTGGCCAAATTCACTGGTAGTTCTATGGCATAATGTTTTTGATGATCGGTGTTCAAAATCGTGAGTTTTTAACCGTTTAACGGTACAAATACTTGAGGTTCCAAAATTGTCCACTTCGGATGCATACCGCAACCGGTTCTGGGTACCTATGTGCCCAGAATGGCCAATCAAAACACAAAACAGGTCAGCATGTCGTTCTAAGAATCTATACCTTTCATTTGTGACCAAGATATCAAAAATCGGTTCAAAAATAAATATTTGGGAGCGAAGCAAAGTTTTGGGTCTTTTTTGACCCTGAATGCACTATGTGTAACTTTTTCCTAATGCATTAGGAAGGTTAAAATCAATATAAACATATGTTTTTTCGAGAGGGAAAACACATAGTCGAAAAAATTAACAAGTCAGATTTTCAGCGCAGCTAACTTCGATCTGTGATGGTGTTTTCCTTTATTGGAAAACAAACATAGTTTGTTTAAAAACTTAACCTAATGAGAATTTTTGTCAGTTATACTACAGTTGCAGTGATAACATGGATATCAGGTCCCAATATCGCTTGATCTGCTAGCATCGGCAATGGTTGCATACACGAGAAAGCATCGTGAGAGTTAGCGAACACTTTTCACAGGATGAAAACTACAGCTTCAGCTTACACTGTTTATTGTGTCATTGTAATAGACGTATTCCAATTAGTTCTAAGATCAGAATTTGATATGAAATAGCTCATGCAAAACAAGGTAAAACTACAACAACCATTTTTGGCATTGATTCATAGAGGGACAAGAATCTTTAAAAAAATATACAGTAGAATGGAAAAATCAGCCAATTCTAGATTAACTGAATCTTTCATCAAGGATAAAATAATGGTGAGGTAAAGATCCTGATGCAGCGGTTAACAAACAAAACTCTTACGCCAAAGTCGTGGGGTGCAATCTTACTACAGAGAATGTCACCAATGACCAAGGAGTGTTCAATTAAATACTGTGAATTATGTCTTCTCTCATTGTTGCTGTTTATTGTTGAAGATATATCAAACCACACAATCTTTATTTTCGATGAAAAAAAAACCATTAGACTGTGGGTTACACAAAATGATTGTTTCAGTCTACCTTAATGTTTAAAATACTACAGAACCACTCAAACGATGTATTATTCAAAGCAATCATCGTTATGATGCCGATGGTATGCACAGAAACACGAAGTCCCTGCTCTGAAGCGATAATTGTGCGGTACACGTCATCCAAAAAAGATCTGAAATGTTTGCTTACACTTCCTCCTTCCAACAGATCATTCCCCGAGGGGGCAGAATAAAACTGACACCGAGCACCCTCCCACCCACGGGACGATATTTGCTGATAATGGCGCGTGGTACACTAAATAAACATTATGCACTCGATAACAATGCGGTGGTGCAATAAATAATTAAATGAACAAAAATGTCCTCCACCTACCGACCGATGCTGGCCCGTTGTGTGCCTCAAACGAATGTGTTATCTAAATAAGTTGCATATCAGATCGTTCATTTGCCACACAAGCATGCAACACGGTGGCTTTGAAAAATAAATTACGTTCTGGCACGATAGTAAACAAATGGAGGATGTTGTCGGTTGATGTTACTTTTTTTCCTTATTCGAATGTTTGCACCAGGTTGAATGGATTGGTGCAAACGAAACGACCGAGTAGTCAAATTTACATATTTGATCATATTAAATATCGTGCCAAACATGGATACCATCAAGAATTTCAGTGAGGAGGGGGCAACTAGAAATGTTTGACGCTTAATTTATCTGCAATTCTAATTATATTTGTTCAATTTCAATGGTTGATTCGTTTAAATTAACTGATGTAATTTCCGGCTGTCATGAATGCGAATTGTGACCCATACATCGACAGCTATTTATCAGTCAATAGTTTCAAGTACGTGCTTACTCGCATAACATTACCTAGGTATTGTTTGCATCATGTTATGCGTTTTTAAAACTGGTTTATATAGGACCTGTAGCTGTACTCATGTCACCGTAGAATCATTGAATTCAGCGTTGCCACTTTCGACCCAATCCACACAAACCCTATACGAAACTCAATCGCTCACAACTTAAACTAAACCACACAGATTTGCTTTACCTCTTCAAGTTAAGCCCGTCTTCCATTTAACTCCCTCTCATCTAATTTAAGCTAAAACACGTTCGCGTACGCTGTACACACAAATGTTGACGAAACCACACTGCTGCATCATGGACGATGAAACACATGTAAAAGCGGACTTTAAACAAATTCCCGGCAACCAGTATGTGACTGCGAAAGGCAAGTTCGTTCCGGTCCCCGGGACCCCCAAGGGCTAGTTCCCCCCCCAATTAATTATTTGACCGGGAGGTGTTTGGGTGGTTTACGGCCCCTTCGTGCGGTCAAATCTACTGTGCTAGTATTTTTTTGTTCCCTGAATAACCACTCCTTCCCGTTTCCCAACCCCCCCACGTTCCTCCATTTTTTTGCCCGCCCCTGCCTTTTGTCACTACTCCAAGGATGTTCTGGAGTGGTACAAGACGAATGGTGTCAATCTTCGTGCCGAAGGATCTTAATCCCCCAAACTCTCCAGAGTTGCGGCCATTTGAAAAATATTGGTCTATAATGAAGCACGAACGTCGTAAGCATCCTAAAGTTGTCACTACAGACTAGGCAATGTTGAAGTCGTGGTTGAAAGGGGGAAAAAAATGCGGTGCGTTGTACAAAATCTTATGCGTGGTATTGAGAAGAAAGTTCGGACTTTTGGATTTGGTAAAGAAATACATAGAAATTAAAATACCAAGATTATACATTGTATTTTATTTCCTGAATATTTCATGACAATCGGTTGAGAGACTTGTTATTGAGGACGAGTTTAAAGTGATGCTTTTTAACTGTGGACACCCTTTATGTACTTCGGTCTTTTTGCACTATTTTTCGACTTTTCTACGCACACAATGAAACCAGCGGATGAAATCAACGCTCACTTTAAGCTTTCGTATTTGTGGCGATATGTAAAGAAGCTATAGTTGACGACAAATATGCAAGTTGCCATGCAAACCGATCCGTCTGCCAAGATTTTCTCGAATCAATTGTTGGCCATTGGCAATAGAGATGTATAAGTTGATGTTTCCACTGGTTTGATTTCGTTCCCGCCGAATATTTCTGTCATTTCACAACGACGAAAAAGGAACTCCTTACGAGTGTAGCGATAAGGATGTCGATGATTTGAATTTCGTAATCTGTAATCGATTGCGAATGAACGATAAAACAAATTGTGGTGACAATCAAGCCAAGCCTGGTTTAAAGTTACTAAAAAAAATTAAATCATTAATACTCGAAGTTATTTGAATAATAACATCGGTTAAAGCGGAACAAAGTTCGCTGGGTCAGCTAGTAGTACATAAAATAAAAAAGTATGAAAAATTATAGTGTCAAAAATTCTTTTCCTGCTGCAATTGCAGATGAACTTGCGTTTCCATTATGAAAATAAAAGTTTTGGCAATGTATCATAGCCACGAGAAAGCTATTTTACAAAACTTGAGAATTGCATAGATATTCTGAAATTATATGTCATATAAAGAATAGTACATTGAAAATTTCGATGAGCTGTTCCGATTCCTTACACGTTATAATCATTTGTAGTGGATCTCTTAGGTTCTACAGTGATTTTAACTAATGATGTTAATATAATTATTAATTTATTAGTTAATTATAATAAAATGTGCATCTGAAACTTAGCTGCTCAACCTCACATCGAAAAGCTTCAGCCGTTGCAGCTACTATAGTGTTAATCATTAAGATCTTGTACCATAAGTATTTGTATTGACAATAATAGTTTGAGAATATAATATATGTCTGTACAAAACATATCCAACATTCACTGGTTGGTTACTGAAAACAAAAAAAAAAATAGGTAAGCATCAGCAACTCATCTGTCCCGGAAAAGCCGAAAGACAGAGCAGATCACTCTATTAATCAAAGATAAATTTTCAATAAAAAGACACGATTTTTTTTATGAAAAGCAACAGACCATTCCACAAGACACGTTTTCAAAAGTCCTCCTTATGCCTCAATGTAATCATTCAAAGATAGCAACTTTAATGATGGAAGAGCCCGATTTGATGTGTTCTGAATTAAATGGAATATCTAACATAATGCTACTAAACATACTTAAATACAGTCCAACTCCGCTAACAAGCACATGCTAGTCCATTGAGGAAACAGCAGTTGAAGTTCAGAAGTGCTACTTCAATTTAAACATGCTGAATTTCTCAAAAATTAAATACAGCTTCCAATGCTTGTTATGCTGCTCCAAACTCCCGAAATAAATGGTACCTGACTGCAAAGATGATCCCAAAACGGGCTGAAACGGTTGATACAATGATGATGGAAAATGTACAATGTGATTTCTAGGTACAAACACGATCTTCTGTTGGCCGCCCTCACCCCGCTACCGTCAAACCGACAATATGATCATTGCCAAATTTCAACTGACAGTGTTTTGTGTTACACGACTCGTGGAGGCACCAGTTAGGAACCTATGAGGACCGTAGATCGGACGCTTCAGGCTGTCAACTCACCATTTGAAACCCCCCGCCGGAATTTTTTTAATACTTCCACTCTCGACGAAAATAAGCAACACATCCGCAGGAGAAATTGAGCGTGAGGATCCTTACACTCCATTGTGCATTCGGTTCTTACTTACGAAATTTGAAAACATCACCCTATGTAAACGTGAAAGTAAATACGATAAAGCAAGACACAAGGTCCACTGAGCTCTCTGAGAAAGAAAAATTCAAATTTAAAATTAATGATACTCCATCGTTAGCCATCGGATTTTGATGCGGTTTTTTGCAATAGATCACAAGTACCTGTCCAGGAATGATGGACCAAATATTTTTAGATGCGAAACATGGCATGCGGCATATCAAACTTCATGATTTTGCAAAACTTTGTCTTTGGAGGATATTCTGAGGGAGTCTGACCATACTGGCCACTTAGGAAGGACCTGTGAAATCCGAGTTCCTCCGAAAAAGAGGCCATTTTCAAATCTTTTCCTAAACATGGCTTGCGACATACCAAACTTCATGATTTTGCAAAACTTGGTCTTCGGAGGATACTCTGAGGGTGTCTGACCATACTGGTGACTTAAAAAGGCTATGGGGGATCCGAGTTCCTGCGGAAAAGTAGCCACGCAAGCCGATGCTGCCGACTTGTGAAATGCAATATTATGGTAAAGCACTTATTTCGGAAGCTTACCAATTTCTGTCTTCCACTATCACTCAGCCATATTCAAACCAAATTGCTACATTCAGCTGGGCTCCGAAGACCTCCCCAATTGGCCAGTATAATCAGAAATTCTCAGAACAACCGATGACCTTAGTTTGCAGAATCAAGAAGCCATGTTTTGGTGAAAATTCCAATATGGTCACTTTTTTGAAGCAGCTTGGAGCGCTACCCTAAGTGGCCAGCATGGTCAAAAACTCACAGAGTGTCCTTCGAAGACCTATTTTTTTTCTAAATCATAAAGTTTGACATGCCGCAAGCCAGATTTTGTTAAAAAAAATTGATCATGGACCCTTTCCCGGAGGAAATCAGACTCCTCCGAAGACCTAGTTTTGCTAATTTTTAAAGTTTGAAGTATCGCAAGCCTGGTGTTGGAAAATATTTGAATATGGCCACTTTACCGAAGGAACTCGAATCCCGTAAACCTCTTTAAGTGGCCAGTATGATCAGAAATCCTCAGAATGTCCTCCGTAGACAAAGTTTTGGAAAATCATAAAGTTTGATATGTCGAAAGCCAGGTTTTGATAAAAATTTGATTATGGCCACTTTTCTGGAGGAGCTCAAAATCCCGCTGGGACACCACAAGTGACCAGTATGGTCAGACACCCTCAGAATATCCTCCGAAGATCTAGTTTTGCAAAATCATAAAGTTCGATATGTCGCAAACCAGGTTTTGGAAAAGATTTGATGATGGCCACTTTTTCGGAGGAACTCGGATCCCGCATGGCTTTCCTAAGTGGCCGGTATGGTCAGACACCCTCAGAATACCCTCCAAAGAAAAAGTTATGCAAACTAATGAAGTTTGATGTGTCGCAAGCCATGTTTTGGAAAAGATTTGAAAATGGCCACTTTTTCGGAGGAACTCGGATACCACAGGGCCTTCCTAAATGCCCAGTATGGTCAGACACCCTCAGAATATCCTCCTTAGTGCCCAGTATGGTCAGACACCCTCAGAATATCCTCCAAAGACAAAGTTTCGCAAAATCATGAAAGTTGGTATGCCGCATGCCATCCCGAGCAGAACACAAAAGCATATGAATACCTAATTTTGATCTTGATAACTGGCCTTGGTATTAAAGAGCTCAGATTAAGAGGTAAAATACCTTAGCAAAAAGCTAAGAATTGCAAGCAAAATTTCTCTAGAATAACTAAACTTGATATTCCGGATACCTGGGTAACCCGAGCAGAGGCGAATAACTTGATAACTGGCCTTGGTATTTATGAGCTCAGATTAAGAGGTAAAATACCTGAGGATAATACCATCAAATTGTTCCCACAATGTCATGCGAATACCGAATTGAAGTAAGACAATACCAAAATAATACCTCTAAGGTGACCAGATACTTACCCAGGCATCCGGAATATCAAGTTTAGTTATTCTAGAGACATTTTGCTTGCAATTCTTAGGTATTTTGCTTAGGTATTTTACCTCTTAATCTGAGCTCTTTAATACCAAGGCTAGTTATCAAGATCAAAATTAGGTATTCATATGCTTTTGTGTTCTGCTTGGGAAGTACCCCCTAAAAAATTTTTTTTTGTAATTTTTTCCCAAATCCGGATTTCCACAACATTTTGGGAACAATTTGATGGTATTATCCCCAGGTATTTTACCTCTTAATCTGAGCTCATAAATACCAAGGTCAGTTATCAAGTTATTCGCTTCTGCTCGGGATGTTTCGCATCTGAAAATATTGTGTCCACCATTCCTAGACAGGTACTTACCCCAGTACTCCCACCTTGGAATCCGAAACAACGGATATTTTCGGAATAACCAGTGCAGATTCACAAACTAAGATAATTTTGTGATCTATTTAAAAAAAACCGCATCAAAATCCGATGGCTAACGATGGAGTATCATTAGTTATAAATTTTTTTTCTTTCTCAGAGTGGTTGGGAACGTACGTGTTAATACACGTAAACTATCGCACTGAACCAAGTTAATGGAAGCGAGAGAGAGAAAAGTAGTGGGGACCCAATTAAATCGATTCATCATTGTCGGACAGACAGACATATTGAACGTTAAAAGGTCTATATTATCACTACCATAATGCATATTGCATGACGAACCTACGTTCGTTTTAACTACTTGATGTTCAATAAAACACACTTTGGTATACAACTATGAAACTATGCTGTCCATAGCTTTAGCGGTCTGAAAATGGCACGCCGCAGTGTGAAAAAAATATACAAAAATACAACTGGTAAACAAACCCTCTGCCGTCCCCTCACGGAAACGCATCTCCCATACTAATAAAACTGTATATAAATAAACACAAACTTTGCGTGACAAATACTGCCGAACAAGAATAAGAACCAGTGTAATGTTTCTAGGAATTTCGTGCAGAAACCACCGCACTCAGAATAGGTTCTCGGAAGGCGGAACTCTTAAGCAGGGTTTCCACCTGACCGGGCTGTGCGCGCAACTTGTCCCCGTCGTCTCAAACGATACGAAAATAGAGTTTTGAATGTTTGATTTGAAATGTTTCATTTAACGCCAAAATAAGTTCGTATGGCGTAACCTACAATGTATAAAGTAATAAGTTGCACCTTTTTGTTTGCATTTTATATTTTACCTAGTTGAAGTTATAGGTTGTACTTATCTATGTCCACTATCCATTACTGTCCCTGTCTTCTCGAAGTGATTCCAGAAGTTCGCGAAGTCAGATTCAATCTGCTTACCTTTGCGTTCCGTAGCATACACTCTATGGCCCAGCTTTCTATATTTGAGGAAAGAAACTGCTTCTGATGACGAGTGCTTGCTGGCTAGCAGCAGCGCACGTTTTACGCTACTCTCCCGAAGA
Source organism: Aedes koreicus (assembly GCA_024533555.2). Classification (NCBI taxonomy): domain Eukaryota; kingdom Metazoa; phylum Arthropoda; class Insecta; order Diptera; family Culicidae; genus Aedes; species Aedes koreicus. Next base: position 26,626 of record JAHHFK020004068.1, on the reverse strand, counting down.
TGGAATCTGTTTGGGTGGTTTTTTTTTCCCTCCGGAGGGTCCTCCCCCCCCCCCGTTCCTTGACCAAACAAAAACACAACAAAAAACCCGAACATTGAAAAAAAGAATTCCGGTCAGTTATTTCGCCAATCCTTTGAATCACTACACACGCGAGACTTAATGGAAACGTGTGAAAAAATTGACACGAGCTAAACCCGCCCGTCATCCATACAACTCCATCGAACAAAAACTGTTTACAACAGACTGAAAATATCTTGAGCTCATGAAATTTTTACTAGGTTTCAGTTTGCTCGGATCCTATAGTTAATCAGCGAATAAACACGAGAAACCGCATAGATCGATCCTCGTAGTAATTTCCGCAAAATCTCTCAATCTCTATCCTGGCTATATCAGTGCAATCGTAGGAAGGATTCGGTTCTGTACTTTAAGCAGGGATACTGAATAAACGGAGTGCCCTTATTGGCGCATAAATGTTGTTCAAGTTGAAATTTCAACATACGCAAACAGCTGTAGCTTTTTCAACTTTAGCGTAAAATATTTATAATTTTGGGTAGCTTTAGTTCTTTTAAAATACTACCCCAGAAAGTATGGACGCACCCAGTTTTCAGTAAAAAGTTCTATACAAGTATTGTAAAATAAATCATAATAAGATACACTGTAAACATAAGAGCAGCACAGCAGGTTAGTGTTCCCAATATTTGCATTCTAACGATTGTATGCTAGCTGGCACACCTTCTTGTGCACGTTCTCCATAAGATTAGCACAGACTTTTTAGCGACAAGTTTTGACACTTTCTTCCAATCTTTTTCAAATTGTTGAATGGTGTCTCATGCCAAGACATGTTTCCTAAGATGTGCCTTCGTCATGCCCAATATTTTACAACTGATCGAATTTGCGGGCAATTATGAGGATTCATGTGCACTTGAACGAATGAAACATTGTTGGTGACATACCACTCTACCGTTGGTCTCGCGTGATGTCAAGACGGAAGATCTGGCCAGAAGACAACAGCATACTTGTAGCTTCGAATCATGGGTAGAAGTCATTTTTGTAAGAACACTTTGATTTATATTTCACTGTTGCTCTAAACAGTTGTGATGAAGGGTTGCGAAATCTTACCACAGCCACAAATTGCTTGCCAGACCATAGTATTCTTACCAAACTTTTTGACTTGAATGAATATCCGGTTCAATACTTTTCTTTCACGTACCGTATAATAAGGTGTGGCCCAGTAAGAATTGGAACATAGACGCAGATTTCGGATATACATTAACAAAATAGTATTCTGTTTTAACTAAAATGTTCGACTTTATGTGAACTTTAGAGGGAAAATAAAAAAAAAATAAACATTCGAAGAAATTTGCAGACTTATCCCGGAATACGTAACACCAACCACCGCACATTATTCTCATCCATCGTTTTGGCAATCTTATTCCACTTGGTTTCAATTCATTGATGCTTTTGACTACACTGCCATTCGCCTTCACCTTCCTCTTCATAATAGCCAACAATCTCTCTATCGGTCTGAGCTGTGGACAGTTTGGAGTTCTTTCGGTATAAACTGGATCCTGTTGGATTCATACCATTGTAGCACTGTTTACTGTAATGACAGCTTGCAACATCTGGCCAAAACATGACAGGTTCTTTGTGGGATCTGATGAATGGCGATATTTGTTTTTGGAGACATTCCTTTATGTACAGCTCTGAATTAAATGTCTTATCAGTGATGAATCAGTGGCCACATTGTTCTGCTTTTGATCCCTATTTGGTTGTCGACAGGCACGGTATGACTTGAAGCCTTCCTGGAGACGAATCCGTTGCACGGTACTGCGTACGGCGCGAAACTGTTTGGCCAAATCGCGGTCTGAGATGTTGGGGTTTGCCTTAATGTACTTGATGAGCAGTTGACGGTTGACAGTACCCGAGGCTTGCTTTGAGGCTTGCGATCCGTCAACAAAGTTTCGATGTACTTTTTCAAAACCCGCCACACGGTATTTCGGGGAAAACCCAACACTTTAGCAAATTTTGGCCCAGACCATGAAGTGTTTTTAAAATGATTGCGCACAATTATTTTTCTTTTTTCTTCTTCCATTTTGTATTTCTCTGAAACACGTTCGAACTGCACCACGAAAAAAAAACTTCTGATTTTGTTGTTGTTATAGGGAACACATAAGATGTCATAGTTTACAAATCCGACCACTAGGATCGCTGTAAGAATCAAAAATGGTTGTTCCAATACTAAATGGGCCACACCTTATTGTGGCCCCGGCAAGATTTTGTAGTCGAATTTCACGAAAGTTTCGTCAACCATGAATAAACATTTCGAATTCCCAGCAAGCATCCTATGTGCAAGCACTCTAGACCTGATCGATGCTTCTTGGTTCGGACTCCGTTTCGGCTGATTCTGCTTCCTACAGGTTCGAAGATTCCAACGTTCTTAGGCACGATGAACATTGGCATGCAAGCATCATATCCAAATGCTGACAAAAAAAGCTCAAGACGATGTTTCAGCTCTTCGCTATCGCACAACAAAATGCGTGTTAATTTAGACGAATTGTTTTGTAGGAACCTGCATCAATAGTTGATCTGTAGTTATTTCTAATAAATATTGCAGCAAGCAACGTAAATTTTGTGTTAACTGGTATTCTGTTACGTGTACGCTAACAAATTTAGGTTCTCTAGACTTTCCAATTTTGTCGTAGATTCTATTTAAAGAGAGATTTAGGATTACGTTCAATTCAAGAACTAATTGACTGTAGATACAGGGTGTGGCAGAGAATAATGCGAAAATTTGTGCTTTTTCATTCAAATCCCATTTTAAACTAATTCAAGCAATAATATCATCATTTTTGAGTGCAGTTATCTTTATATAGTCCTTTTAAACAAATTTATTCAATGTGCCTCCATTTTTATTAATAACATCCTCGAGCCGACGCAGGAAGCCAGAGCATGCCTTTCGGACGTAGTCCTCCGACATTGACTGTCATGTGCGTGTTATGGTTGACTTCAGGGTTTTCACACTAGGGTGTGATGTTTTGTAGGCTCGTGCTTCAACATATGCCAAAATCGAATAATCCAACGGATTAAGATCTGGACTGCTAGGGGGCCACAAATCCTTCGGCCAAAACTTCATGTTGTCGTTCAACCATTGTTGGGTTCGATTGGACGTGTGACACGGCGCTTCATCCTGCTGTAGGACAACATTTTGGTCCTCGGAAAAGTTGACCTTCACCCAGGGAAGCACTTGGTCCTTTAAAATACCGATATACACTTCGATATTGATTTTCACTCCAGCATCAATGAAAACCGGCGGCATTTTCAAACCGTTGGACGCCACCAAGCCAAACATCATGGCACTAGCCGGATGTTTGGTTTGAAATTTGAATGTCACTTTTTCCGGAACGTTCTCCATTTTCTGCGGTTTAATGAACCGGTCCGCTGTTGGCTGTTGGCCACAGCATCGATGCTGAAAAGCTTTTCGTCGGAGAACAGGATTATCATTTTTTCCTTCTTCAACAAGGAAAGCAATCTCTTGGAACGAGTCACTCGTAGTTCCTTGACCCAGTCCGTAATCAAGTGGCATTTCACTCTGGCTCTGGAAGATGCATGCAGGTCTTCATTGATGATTCTCCGCATGGATTTCTCCGAAATATTGGCTTCCTTTGCAAGTTTTCTTATGGAACGCACCGGGTTGCGAGCAATTTTTGCACGGACCGATTTGATCACGTTCGGCGTGCGTGCAAAGCGCGGACGTCCGCTTCCCGGCTTCCGCTGCTTAGGACCATCCTGCAGGGACTTTTTTATGCGGTAAACTGTTGCCAAATGGCACCCTACCACCTTGGCAATCTCTTTCGGCTTCTTCTGGGCGAGCAACAAACTGGTGATCACTTCTTTCGCGAACATTTTGACGAATTTGCAATAAAACAAATAGAATGTTTGGATGCAGCACTTGAAAGTAAACATAAACAAACACACTTTCGACAGAAATTAGTCACTGGCTACACGAATTAACCCAATACTCAAGTTTGAACATTTTCGCATTATTTTCTGCCACACCCTGTAGTGCATACTTTACTTAGCAACAAATTTAATCTTAATTAGATATTAATTTGTAGGATTAGCTAATGATAATCTATATATAAATACAAAGCAATACTGACCACTAGTTGTTGTTCTTTCAATTTTTCTGTTTCGTCACTCTTCGGTGATACTACGCCCGATCCTTCTGCTAGGCGGTAAGTGTGGCTGAAGTTTGCTGTTGAGTCAACCAGGGTTGGACTTGGTTTGCTGCCCCACGTTGCGCACTCAACACTCCCCCCTTAATTACATCGACGATATACACCTACGTCGACCCCCACGAGCTTAACTGTTGATCACTCACATATTCCGGTAGTGGTAGCTCACCTACCCTAGCAGCATACTTGTTGCAAATCGGTCAAAGTTACTGTTATATAATTGATATGAGTCACAATCAAGTTGCAGTAACTAATACTTGATGGATGTGTGTTGCTTGGGTAACTTGATCGATCACTTGGGCCAGCAGTTTCGAGGGTGTCTGGTGACTACGATGACCACGATGTCCTTGATATTGATCGGCTTCAATTCCGTGAACCATTCCGTCAGGTAAAGAAGGTAGTCGTGCAGCCATTGCTTCCAGAATTGATTCGCCGCGCTTTGCCGCCGGGTTGTCATTAAAGCATGGAAACATTCCATTCGACAAACCAATGGTGAAGTGGTTAGAGGTCAGCACGGCAGGCTGATCGTCGTCGAGATGGATTTCAGTTAAATGCCGTTAGTTTGCAATATATTCTAGTTTTATCGGCATACTCCGTAGCAATTCATCAGATGGCAGACGATTCGGAAGCAGCGTTGTCAAGTTCTGCTTGACCTAATGGGTTAGCCTCTTCTATGAGAGGGGACATTGGAGGGATAAAGTTCCACGTCATCTGTTGTGAAGTGAACTCTGCCATAATAGCAACGTAGTCCAGCTCTTCGAGTGCGGTTTGAAGTTCTTTGTTAACTCTCACAATTTTTTTACCACGGTCACTGTACATAGCGACGGGTACACCCCTCCTGCCAATTACGATGCGTAGAGCCATATTATACGAGTCAGTCGTAATTGAGTGTGAGACTTCCAAATGGATGGCACGAACAGTCAAGCAAGTGGCCAAAACTCCCCAGCGTTTCTCTTTTCGGCAACCAACGGATACCACACCCATGTGGCTGTAAGGTCTATAATAGGCTGTGAGACGTAAGTCAGTCATCAGCGGCGCTTGTGGACGGGCTCGTTCGTTTTTGTAGACTTGGCAGTTATTCCGGACTGATTTGTAGACGGCTTTCAATCGAAAAATGTAGTAACGTTGTTCCAGCTCATTTGTGATGGTCGCTTGATACTGATGCAGGAATTTTTTATTGACGTCCAACACGATGGGTTTGGTGATCGTACTTCTAGTAATCTTCAAGGTAACAGATGTCTTTTCCCACGCGCGCTTGTGGGTCTTTCGGGTCGATCCGTTCCTCCACCGGACATTCGTGCAGAATCAATTCCACATGAACGGCGATCCCAGTTCTACTCAAACTTGCGATCCGGTTTACGTTCACAACTTGGGAACCGAAAGAAGCCCGAAGACTTCCCACGCGGTTCATAATTCATTCCCAAACAAGGAGCTACAAAGGTTCATACCTTCCACGAGTGTTATCTAAGACACCGAGTGTTATCGAAGATTTTCTGGAATTTTCTGGTAGCCCAGAAGACTGGTCACTGTTTTTTTTTTTTTTATTGATTTTTAACTAGTTCACACAGCTCTGCGGGTAGTCGAACGAGAAAAACATGCTCAGGCTACGAAAATTCCTTGAAGGAAATACGTTTGAAGCAGTTAAGTTCCGAATGCTCTATCCTTAGAACGTGCTGGGAGTAATTGCCACCCTCAAGTTGCTGTTTGGACGTTCCGAAATTCAGTTTGCGGTGACCACGTCGCTACGGTAGAAACATGCTAAATAGGAAATTTCATGTACGGCGCTTCACTGAGATAAGGCTGCCGCCGACGTTAAAGCTAGATTGGGCAAAGAACTGTCGGTAAAATGCTTCACCAAACCTCTTTGACTTCAGTTTGTGGACTTCAGCTGTTCTACTTTCACGCAGTGCAAGCCGTTCAAGGACCTTAGCTGTGAATCAAGATGGGCAGTAGTGAGAGAGTTCAAGATTTGTCAAAAGTGCCTACGGGAGCATTATGGTCAATGCAAGCAAATGAAGGCGTGCGGTACCAATGGTTGCTCCTACTTGAACCACCCCTTTCTATACGCAGAAGGAAATCAATCAACTTCCGCTCCTCCAGCGCAAGCAACCCTTCAAGCGCAGGCAAAATCAAGCAACTAGAACCAGCTGCAATGCTCATCAAGTAATTCTGTCAGAAATTCAGAGTTTTTTTTAGTTTTGAACGGGGTTTAACTTTAGTTGATTGAAAATCTATTAAATAAATGGTCAATAGAATTTAAAAACATTTCACTACCAGTTTTTTAAAAGGGCTAAACTCATGCATTTAAAAAAGCTGATAATATCTTGCAAACTTCTATGATTCATCAAAATTTTTGTAAAATTTGTAGTTGATATGACAAAAAGATACTTTCTATGATAATTTTAAGACATTTCATGCTCTGGAATTGAAAAAAGGCTTTTATTAATCTTGATTTAAAATTACTGTTATAGTTAGAGCCTTAAAAAAATTATTCTGAAGATCATTCAAATTTTGTAACAGAGATAATACTATTTGATTTGAAAGGGCAATTTCTTAAAGTTAAAAAGAAAAGTTAGTCTTACAACTTCTTGTAGAAATGTGTTTATTTATTAAACATTTATTTGTAAATAATGATTGTCATATAAGATGACAAAAAACTATTGATATTAAAAACAATTTCGCAAACATTATTCTGTTTCAGAAAAATCACCAACAAATTCTTCTTCAATTTCATTAACAGCATTCAGTTGATCTTCCAATGCATTACAGTTAGTCGTTCCTGCTATAGAACTGTCTGTAGAGTCTTTGAATACGCAGATAAAAAGAAACATTGAATTGCAGATAATGGGAATGCTAGATTTGGCAGGAAATAATAGGATATTTCATGTAAATTTAAGCCAGATAACGCCTGAATCTAGACTGTTGTGTAAAAGATTGCAAACAATTTCGTTATTTGCTCCTTCTTTGCCTTGGAATTAAACGAGGCGAAATTTTAAACGCCTGTTACAATTATTTTTTTTTTCTTTGTATCATAAAACTTTTCACGTTGTCTGGATAATCCTGAGATATCTTTTTCTGACGCCTTTTTTCAATCCAAGTTGAACTGATGGATGGGTCTGATGCATTCAGGGCACGAATGAAGACATCATGTAAGTTGTCTACTCATGCTCATTTTCGAATTTTTTTCAACTGTTTTTGTTGACATTCAGCTGTCTCTTCGCTAATACATCAAGTGGCGCTGTTGAATGCATGATTACGGTTGCTGGGATCTTTTACCTTGCATACCATGCAAGATAAATTCTGTATGTTTCCTTACAATGTTCATAAAACTTTTCTGGATTGACTGGCTCTTGGTACTTAATAGTGATCAAAATAATTCAGAACCTCACAATTAATACTTCACCGATGTTCAAAACACTGCTCATACGTTGCGGATTTGCAAATGCACGGCGGCAGACGTTTCCAGTAGTACTGGTACCTGCTCCACCCGATCTTGGTTGATCTACTCTTATTCAATACTTTTAAAGTGCTGTTGTAATTTTCTTTTTTTTCTGATCTCATCTATCCTTTAATAGCTTCGTTATCTTCCATGTTTTTATAACCATTCTATATTAAATAATCAGAAGGCACTCGAAAAACCGTATCCAAGCATGAAGGGGATATACACCGTAATGAAGAGCTCCTTCGTTTGATTGAAACACTTCTTCTGATTTTTGTACACTATTCATTACATATGGTGTTGCGCCACATATTGGACAATTCTGCATTGATGTATTTCCCGTTATGTAAGTAAGGACTTTTCCATCTATCATGCTTAATACAAAATCGAAATCAACGAGTTCAAACTTGTCAATCAAAAGTTCGACTTTCACAACTCACGCATCTCTTTCTCTATCTCTTTGTTAGTAGCAAGAATGATCTCCTTACTCTCTTTTATGAATTCATGAGTGCACCACATAATACGTTCTCGATCATAACACACATACAACTGAATTGGAGTTAAAGTTGACGAAAATACTTCTGAGTCATTCCTTGATGGTATTGAGAATACTCAGTTGAAATATCCATACCCCAGCTACTTAGAACCAGTTCTGCACAATCCAGTTCGTTGAAATCCGTATATCCATTGAGTTCTGGATCAATTATTTTAACGATTCGTTTTACCGTATTTTCCAAAAGCGCCTGTAATTGTACTTTTATGTTTGATCCGGATTCTTTAATGAACTCTTCGGGAGGGGTGCATAGTTTTTTTCATTGCTCCAAAAACGTCGTAAGGTGAACTTCTTGACGGTGACTCTCTATGAATTACTTCATATTGAAACCTACTCAATCCGGCATCGATGAGAACACAAAAGCTTCTTCGGCTGACATTATTTCACGTTGGTAAGTTAATAAAGTAAGAATCTTCTGGTATTTTGGCTCCCGTTGATTGTGTGCCGTTCGTCTTGATAAAAGCAAAACCTTTTCTATCCCCCCCCCCCCCCCCCTCCCCCCCCCCCCCCCCCCCCTCCCCCCTTTTCCCCCCCTTACCCCATTTTTTCCCTTTTTTGAAATCGAAATAATACTTTTAACGTAGGACTACGTTTCTCTTTTCTATACCGGGTGTCATTTCAAAATTTCGAAAAATGAGAGCGTTACGCAAAAGTGAAAGGTTTTTGAACGCTTATCACTCTCGTGTGATTAAACAGAATGACCTCATTCATACGCCATTTGATCAGAAAAACTTACAAAATGTTTGCATTGAAATTTGAAAAAAGTTCCATTAGTATAAAAAGTTCAATTTTTCAATTAAAAATTACCTACTCTTGCTGCCATAAAAATAATCATATCAACAGGTTGAAAAAATTGTTTTCCCTAACACAGTCCTAGGAACCAGGTAGCAAATGTCTTCTTCTTCTTCTTCAACATAACTTTGCTTTGTTGCCGATGTCTGATTTTTTAGTTTTCTTTTTTAGTTTTAGGCCCGTCCCCTATTATTGGATTTGCTTCGTGCTGCATTTTCGTGACTACCTTCTTTCTTGGCTATGCTATTAACGCTAGTATAAAGCCGCGGGCGACCGAAATTGGTTCAGTGTTCGCCAGCAGCTTCATGCTGCTGGTTCGAACGAAGCTTTGCTCTCCCGACACAGTCCGTCTGGTTGTGGTATGGGAGACAAGGCAATACCGGATATTTAACGGATGAATTATTTTCAGATACGCCCTAGTCAAATTTTGGCGCTGAATTGTTTCATTGGATGTTCTTACTTTTCTAATGCTTTGATTTTCTGTGGGCATAAAATAAGAGGATGATAAGTTTCATTGTCCGGTTTGCTTACTATGTTCTCAGAGAAATGTCTCACCAAAGGCAATCGAAGTACGTTGCGGAGTCTCGCAAGCGGAAGTGTGAGGCTATTGAGAAAAAAACAAAAAAACCCATCATAATTGCAAAGATTTGGATTTTAAGAATTGATAAATTATACAACAACACATATACCCAAGTAGTCAAATTACCTAGTTCAATTATAATCAACCATATGTGTTTTTATAAGTATTTATTATTTGAATAATACCATTATTACTATACACCAACGCGGTCCTACGAAAATCTCGCGGTTATATCCCTGACATAACCCACCTCAATTTTTTTTTTTTTTTTTTTAAAATTTTAAATAACCCCCAAAAAAACAACACCCCACATATAAAAAACACAAAAACCCCCCCCCCCCCCCCCCCCCCCACCCAAACGTACAACCCCCCCCCCCCACCCACCCCACCTTCCAAAAAAAAAAAAAAACCAAAAAAAAAAAAAAACCAAAAAAAAAAAAACCCCCCCAAAAAAATAAATTTTTTTTTTTTTTTTTCTTTTTTTCTTAACAGTGTTTTTAAAAAAAAACCCCTTTTCAAAAGTTGGTCGTGATGTATTAAAGTATGTTTATAAGTAATTATTCTATGGTTATATAACTTACAAAAGCCTGCTCATAAGGCTTAAATAAAAGAAAAATGAATAATACACTTCAGGCCTTGATATTTTCCTCAGTATCCTAAATTAAAAGCATTAAAAAACACACAAAAAAGTAATAAAAACACTCCATTTTCATTTGTCGCAAGTGGTCACAGCAAATTGCTATAAAAATTGTTAATGCAGACATAGAACTTGAGCTAAAACAAGTTTTTAGCCTGGAAAAATGCGAGACAAAATAGTTGCCGGTCAACAAAATTGAAATTTCATATATTTTTGAATTTCTTCTTCTCTTTTTTATTGTATTTTCATGCCTTTTTTAATGTTTTTTCACAAAAACACCTGTTTTACAAAAGGCTTGCTTTACTACCTTTTCAATGATGTATTTAAACTTATAGGTAGTGAGATATTAATAAGTAAATACTGATTAAAAGATATGTGTTGTTCAGCGACAAAAACTATATTTTTGGGCTTTTTTCAACATCGACTTTCAGTAAATAAAACTAGGGGAGAATGGTACAAAACGCACCGTTTAAGCAACATCGTGAATTATTTGGAAATGGAAGCTGAAATTTAGGAAGATGTTATTAATTATGTTGCATTACGATGTTTTCGTTGTAGATCAAATGTGATTTAAATTCTAAACGATGATTTTCCATGATTTTTTAAACCTCTTCCAATTTGATCCCAAGACGACATCGGGGTAAAACGCTTGTGTCATTGCTCAATATGAACCCCAAAATTGGGGTAAGATGCACCACAACACTGGGATATGGTGCACTACAAAATTGGGATAGCATGCACCGGTTGTAAAAGGTAAAAACACATTTTTAAAAATTTACTCATTAGAATTGGTAAGTGAGTAGGTTGCAACATATCGCCACATCCTTTTAGCCCTGTTTAGAAGTGAGGCAGCCAAGTATAGAACTTGAAGCAGCCAGGTATAGAATAAAGATAGCAAAATGTTGTGATAAGTCGCCAACTGCTCATTATATACACGCTTGGAAAAAAGTACCCAACGGAGCAGTTAAGTGTGGGAAGCCAACGTTGGGTATAGTTATATTTACCTACCATTGGGTTCAAACTACTTACTTTTGGGTAGAATTTTACCAGAAGTAAGTTATTTATACCTAACGGTGGGTAACTGCTCCACTGTGTACTTTTCTCTAAGCGTGTAGACGTATATAACGCCACGGTGCGTTCTGCCCCAGTTTTAGTCTTGCATAGTTTTGTCTAAATATTCTGAAAATACGTGGAATTGTAGTGAAGTTTTGATATTATCTTGAAGTTTTGTTGTCAGCGATACATGTGAAGTAAATTTATTATAAACCAAAGGCCATATGAATAAAAACGAGTAATTACTCACAAGCGAACCAGTTTAAGTAAAGTAAACTGTTTGAGCATTTGCTCAAATTCGTTTGAATAAAGTTGTTCTTTACTCGGAGTAAGTTCGAATTTCGAACTTAGCATTTGCTCTGTCAAAAAAAAAAAATCTTGTTTTTCTAAGGTAGAAAAAAGCATTGTTGGCACACAAAAAAAAAATGTCTGAAATATCAATACGGGAAGATGTCTGACGATTCCTTCAACGAGGAGTATCTGGAGGATGAACTGAATCACAGTAAGTCTATTCTATTTATCAATATTACAAATGTGCTAATTATATCTTATTTTCTTTCTTTTCATGTGAGGATAGTGAAAATGGAAATCAGAATCCAACAGGCAGCAAAACTACCGGCAAAAAAACTGCTAATGGTTGCGAAGTTTGTGGATATTCTGGCATCCTTTGGAAAAGCTCCGCTCGGAAAATCTCAAACGCCGTCAGCGAAGCAGAAAAAGACATGTCCGTTCAGCAAGTGCCGAAGAAAATAAACAATATGTGGCAAAAAGTCAAAGTAAAGTCGGACCGGAAGCAGACTGGAAACCGAAAAATTGTTCTGAACGAATTGGAAAGAATGTTTTTCCAGTTGATGGGAGGCGTTGTGTTAGTAGAATTGCTAGGAACTTAGTAAGTTGTAGGAATATTTTTCAAATAGCATTTTCTGTTGTGATGAGAATAGAAACAATTTTGTGATTGTTGTGGTGTAAATCAAACAATACAAATACATCGTTTCCACAAAAATATTTATTTGTTAGTTGGATTTCGGGAAAAAAAAAACACTTCATCCTTTGTTTATATGATAATGTTCCTCCTCGGGTTTCAGAAGCATCTTCGAAAAATGATTGTGCAATCACATTTTCTCGAAAAAAAAACCGGCTGAGTTGCTTGAAGTTATCATCTTCTCCTTCTCGTCATGCTTTATAAACTTTCACTGAACAATTTAAGCTTTGATAAACATTGTTTACGTCAACTACCATTGGAAATGATACATTTACAAAACCGCCCACGTACATTTTATGTTGTTCCTTCCACGCAACACACGATTCTTTTAGTTCGATTTCAACTGAGTATGCTGTACAGGTGACCGGGTTTCCCAAAACCCAAAGCAGTGCAAAATAGACAAGTGCTTCACCCAATTTCTAGTGTGCGTCTCCTGATTTAGAAGAGCGCACAAAACGAACGTGCGAGAGATTTCATAGCAGCACGAGAGACAGAAAGCCTCACATGCACTTTCAAAGATTAAAGAGTAATGCACTGTGCATTACTCTGTGCTTTACTCTGTGCTTTGGTCGTGCTCTGGATAATAGTATCAATTGAAATATTTTGATTTTAGTTACAAAAAGGCATTGTAGAAGTTCAAAGAGGCAACATTTTTATTCAAATCTAAATTCACAAAAAAAACGTAATACTTTTTAGCACACATTACTCATGGATGATCATTTTCATTGTTACTCATGGATGGTACATGAAATTATCAGTTTTTCAGTTGTCTTATAAAATGCTCGATTCTACGTACATAATTGGACCCTGTAGTTTATTACACAAAACATTATTAAAACATGTGAAGTAAACACAAATTTGTGCAGGTCCAATCTAAAGTGCCACCGTGTCTGCACGGCCAGCCATTTGAACTCAATTTTGAGTCGTTTTCGACTCACTTTCATCAAAAGTGGAGTCACTCACATTTGAGTAAATGTTACTGGTATTGACAAGTCGACAAATCAAAAAAATCGACTCCAATCAGATGGATGTTTTTGATTTGTCGACTTGTCAATCACAGTTACATTTACTCAAATTTGAGTGACTCCACTTTTGACGAAAGTGAGTCGAAAACTACTCAAAACTGAGTTGAAATGGCTGGCGGTGTGTTTTTCGCACTTGAGTTTGCACAGAGACGACCAGGGAGAGTGCAATCGTTAATGCCAAAAGAGACGAGAGCAAATTCGAAATGAGATGTGCGGCTTTGAGCGCACGGCAAAACAAGGGTGCACAGGAGTACAGACTGCACTTTCACTTCTCTTTGAAATTTAAAGTGCTGTCTCGTAGCAGCGCGTGCTGCACTCAAAGAGATTTGAGTCGCACCTTATCCCCCCCCCCTCCCCGCAGGACCAACATTGAGAATACTAAGATTATCATCTGGTTGGATGCGAAAGTAAATACTCAATTCTGCTTTGTCATTCAACGGAGTAAATGCTCAAGTAAATCGTTGACGTACGCATTTGAGCATAATCCGAACACCTCAAAACATGAATAAAACATAAATTTTGCATTATATTTCCGTCGTAGTTATCTATTTCAGATTCATGGGGTGTGTTTTAACAATTCGTGAAGACAAAACATAGTTATTCGGTATTTGCATAAAATTTCCGAACTTTGCGCTGGGCTGCAAAATGGTGAGTAGACACCTGGGATGGAGCGTGCGTCCACGCAACATAGCTATGGTCCTCACAAGTTCCTACCTCATGCTTCCACGGGTCAAGAGATGACAAAGACTGCCAGCTAAGGATTGCGCACTTAGCTGGTAGTGCAGCCTGGGCACTGTTGTCCTTCTGACTGCAGCTAGATTGAGGAGGTGCGTGCCGAGCGTCTGTCCACCAAGGAGGTGCGGCTCAAACAGCGTCTATCCCAGCATCCAGCGGTTGTGTATAAAACGCTGTATCGCGTCAACTATACATAAGGCGGCAGCCGCACCAAGACGATGTAGGCAGCGTGATCCCGGTAAAGAAGCATGCTGAAATCTTAATCTACCACGAAAAATGGAAGTATTCTTTATATGGTATATAATTTCAGATCAACCATGTAATTCACAAGTGTTGTATAATAATTTTGAATTTTTTTTCTTCTCTGTGTCTATGATAATGCAAGTCCTTCCACAATTGCAGCAGGATCAGCAGACATGCAGACATGCAGACATTACAAATATAATTGTTATTATCATTTTATATTATAACATCCCTTCACAATATTATTCAATGCTATTTTCAGCTTCGCATTTGCATCGTTGTAAGTTTTGACCCACCTAACTCCACGTTATGTATTTTAAAAGATGGGATGGTTTTTTACATTTTTTTTTAGAGAGTGTGGATTATATACGACAACTTTCTACAAAAAATTCTTTTTCGTCCAAAATAGTTAATTCAAAAACTATAAAAATATCTATTAATTGTTATGTTTGTGTTCTCCGTGCGTGGAGTAACGATTATGATGTAGAAGGAGATGTCCTCGCTCATTACCATGAGGCACCAAGAAGCGAGGCTTGTTGTGAATGAAAGATGAAGAGAAAGTTGAAAGTTCCGTCAGTGTACGGTATGTCGGTTGGGGAACAGGTATTGAAAACCGAAGCGAGCGCATGGTGCGGCACCCGAACCACAGGCCATATGCCTAACATCCCACTATGGGGTAGCTCGAGGAGCAGATCACCCTGCTCCTGGCCTCGTCGAGGTGGCAGGGTGATCTGCTCCTCGAGCTACCCCATAGTGGGATGTTAGGCAAATGAAACGCCTGTGGTTCGAATACTACTTTACCATGCCCTTTCACCCAATTTTCAATACCTCTGTTCTATTTCTAGCCTACCGTACACTGGACGGAACTTTCAACTTTCTCTCTTAATCTTCTATTCTAGCAAAAAAAACATTACTGTCCACTCTCTGTGCCTTATGGCGATGAGCGAGACATCTCCTTCTACATTATAATAACATTGTTTATGATCCTACATTTTCTATTTTACAGACATAAAGAATCATTTATGGGTTCAGTAGGAAAAAAGAGTTATCGAAGAATTTCCTGTCATTCATTTTTAATTTTTTTGTTTTGTATTTATTGAGTTTTTCGTTTTTAGGCAGGAATCATACCCATATGAAATTTATTTCACAAAATTGTTTCCTTAAATTTTCTTTGCTATTTTGCTAGGCTGCCAGTTGATCAACTTTATTTCATAATATCACATTGGAATTTTCTCTATTTTAGAGTTTCAATCATCTAACATCGCAGCGGGAAGATGCAAATAGCGGCAGTGAATTATTATTATAGGTACATTATGTAGTATTTCTTTACAACATCGTATTATTTCCATCAAAGCATGACCTTCACATTTTCATACAACAAACCTGAATTAGGGGGTATCTGGCTTAAACACGAAAACATACTCTTCTTCAATTTATGACATCTAGCGTTGCATATATGTCCAGTATAAAATGCAGAAAATTACTGCTGTGGTAGGCTTTTGAAAATTACGGAATCTGTGGTAGGCTTTTGCACTTATTGCTGAATGTATTTTTCATTTCCGGTTTGCAAATGGACTTTTTACCAATTCTGAGCTGATCTGATTTGATGTGTGCCATTTGGCTAGTGTTTGATTTTACATTTCATACTTTGTCATTACTTCATCATAACTTACACCATCATTATATTTGGCAATATGTATTGTTTTATTGATTTTACTTTATGGATGATTTAAATATTAGTTATTGTTTTTTTTTGCCCATTTATCTTTAACTCCTCCCATTTCTAACTCCGGTAGCAATAACTATTAGGTCAGCAAAAGAAAAGCAGATTGCTGTTATAAAATCAGCATCAAGTAGAAAATTGTGACCAGGGCAACAGTAAATTAAAATGTATAAATGTTAGTTTTGTAAAATTTCAATAGATTCAATAAACGTTTTAAGGATACCTCAAATCAAGATTTTGGTGAAATGCTGCTATCGTTGAAAAGCCCCCCCCTTCCCCCTCCAACCTACTTCACTTTCACTACCCTATTAACTAAAACCCCCCAACCCGGGGAGTGGACCCCCCCTACTAACAGTTTTAATAGGGGCGGCCCCCCCCCCGGCCCCTAGATACTCTCCCAATCGTCTAAAGCCTATCCTGATCCTAATGATGTTGCATCGCCCCCCCCCTTTTCCTTCTCACCTGATAGATAACAGTGGTTATTAACTTGATCAATCTAACGGGGGAGCCCATGCTGTCGGACTTAGGTTCCGTCTACAAGGTGGTAGTACTATCATCATCTCCTCCATCGACTTTCCTTACGCGCCCGTTTAGGAGGTCGTGCGTTGTTTTGCAATTTTAAACATATTTGATTATCTTTTTTGAAATTTCATTTCCACTCGTTTGTGCTAAACTAAATGAAGCACAATTTTTGGGAACAAACCATGTTGATAAATCTTGTAGTTGTTACATGAGTCCGCTTCTACTGAAAAAAATTGCAAAAAATATAAGACATTGCCTCAATTTTCAAGTGCCCAGCTCCGTATTGTTCATTTTTTTGGAAATTGAAAACGGTACATCGATAGCAAACTCTTCAAGGAACAATTTGGTTACAATATATTTTTATATATTCTTCACAATTATTAGCGAATGTGATTGCAAGCCGAAGTTAAATTAGCATTTTATTTCATAAAATTAGCCTTCAATGTGGAAAGAAATCACGAGACGATGCATAGATCCAGGCTTATTGACAAAAATGAACAAAATGAATTTTCTAACTAATCCACTGTGCAGGGCTTAGCCAAACAATATTTCAACCGAAAACATTCATTTTCTAGGCAAAATTTTATTATATTCAGAATTTGATAAAAGAAATACATACGTTTCCTACAACAAGCTAAATTTATTCAAAAGTTCTAATGTTTAACTCGTTCGAATGTATCCAATGTAGTCAAGCGAACTTCATACATGCATGATTTTAGTTATTTTTTGTTTCTTCTTGCGTATGACAGAAATCGGTACTTTACAGATGCTGGCCAGATCTCCAGGGATTATCCGGAACATCCTGGACACTGCATATATGCATCATATAAACTATTTTACATGGTTTTCAATTCTCTTGAAGTTTTAGATGCCCAGTTTTGAAATAATCAGGTTCAATAATCAGACTAATGATTTGAAAAAAAAAAGAATAAATTGTATCAATTGAACAGAAAACTTCCCCGCACTTCCTCATTCTGAAATATACAGATGCCACGTTGTCGGCGTTTCAAAATAACCCTCTTCGATGTACAATTCTTCCTAAACGAAATGAATAGACTGCTGTTGCTGTTGGTTATTATTATTTTTTTCGTCCTCCACCTCCCACGGCTCGCAGCTCCCATAGCGGGTGGTCGATGAAAATAGTTTGCAAATTTTCCTTAAATTGATACATCATCTGGCCAATACGATAAAATTTTTGGTCACAGGAAAAAAAAACAAAGATTTGTTGTAATTTTTATGCAGAGGCTGATGTTTTCCTAACGTCGAAATTTGTGATGATTTTTTTTTAACATATGAAATATCCACTTGAATTCACCAAGTGACTCGTTGTTTATGGAATATAGAACGATGCAAAAGTTCAAACGATTTTAACTAAAATGTTAGCCAGTTTTGATATAATCAGGTTTGCTAGCCGTTAGACTAATCATTTGAAAAAGAGAATAAAAAAATGTATCAATTGAACAAACATCTTCCCTGCACTTCCTCATTTTGAAAAATACAGATGCCACGTTGTCGGCGTTTCAAAATAACCCCCTTCGATGTACAATTCTTCCTAAACGAAATGAACAGACGGTTTGTGCTGTTGGTTATTATTATTTGTTTCGTCCTCCACCTCCCAAGGCTCGCAGCTCCCATAGCGTGGAACGTTTTACGTTATTGTGGAAATCAAAAAGTATGCTATGAAATCTTGTATTATGTACTTCTATTGGTACCATAAGATTGCAAATTCTCTTGGCAATCTTTTGATGTGAGAATATAACACAGTTTTGCATATGAATTTCGAGTAATCCCGGGTGCAAGAGCATCATGTTTTCATGCGCACTTCTACATACAAACGGATACCAAGGGTTGAATGCAGGAACAGTTCAGTTCACTTCGATGTTCAGAGTGGGTCCTTGCCATTATGCCGTTTGAGTGTTTCTAATTTGTTAAATATTATTCAGCTATTATTTAGCTCGCTACGAATGGAGAATATCAAAATAATTTTATTCTATTTAGTCTATGAAAATGTGATTTATATTCATATACTTATATTTATTTTCATATCTTCAACTTTTGCTGAATGCTGCTGGTTATCCAGTCCCAAATGATTTGACTGTTTTTACAAAACTTAATTCTGTGTTCTATCGTATCAATTTTTCCACAATCTTCACATAAATTATTCAAGGTTCCAGATATTTTCTTAACATCATTTCCCTATGAAATAAAAACTGCTGGATTCACGTTTTTGAACAAAAGTATATAACAATATAAGGAATCTTGTTGTACTTTGATCAGAATATAATGAATATCCTGGAAATATTTGACTTTATATGAATAAGATTCACGTGAGCGTAGCAATAGGAGAATTTCAGCGGTGATTGTATTTGCCAATATGAGAATAAGATTTGCAAAGTACCGGAGAACAAATTGGAATATATTAGATAAGATCTCTTCTGAGAATCTCTTTTCATCATTCTTAGTTTTTTTATGATAACAATACTTCTCTTGCAAAATATATCAACAAAAACTTATAAAATGTTCATTATGTACAATAATGTAGATGTGTTGGTGATTGGTTCATTATATGGAGCAGTTCATTCAATTATTTTCAAATCGCTCGTTATTCTCAGATCCTCGACTGATTTTGCCCTTAATCTTATAGTAGTACGCTCTGACAGAGTACTCCTTCCACCGATAGCACCAGCTCGCCGGTAAGCCAAATAAGTTACATGAAGCAGCATAACACCCCATCGAACAATAGCAACAGTCTACTTTCTTCCAGTTACGAATTTGTCACCGGCAGCGAATCGCATCCGAAACTAAAAATCCGTCCAACCCCCGCAAACCCCGTCGATGACCGGTCCATCGTCGAACGATTCGCTCTCGAAGTCCGATTCCTAGGCGACGCCAGGTGTGCACGAGGCAACCGCCACGACAACGTCGGAGGACACCGGGTCCGGCACTCCTCCGGCCGAAACAGCCGCGAAGACGCCTTCAATATGCGAACTGGAAACTGTAGGGTTTTATCCTGGGGGTTTTACTTATCCGATTCCTTCACTGAGAAAAAAGATTGGTAAACGCAAACATATTCTTGTTTCATTTAACCGGAATATCACGTTGAATTGGGTACAAACATCATATAAGTTTGATTTGACTACCTACGGAGGTTAAAACAAACTAAAATTTTGAGTAATTGTTTCGGGAATTAAGCAGTTAAGTTCAACTGACAACCGTTTGAATTTACTATTATGTTGGTTGTTTCATTATGACAGCTTCGAAAACAAACAGCTTTGTTAGTTGATTCTACCAACGCTTATGGTTTGTTTCAAACAAATTTGAGTATGATTTAAACTGAATTGCTGTTTGAAACAATCGAACGAAAACGGTTGAAACAACAAACATTTCCGTTCACATACATTTCTTTTGTAATAATTTCAATAATATTTATTTGAATAAAAGCTAACAAACATTAGAAAAGCGCTCATTTACATTTATAGACCTCTCTCAGTCTGAAAGAAATCAACAAATGTTAAAGCGAGCCTTTATACTATTTTCAGGTTTTCATTAAATTCATTAAATTACATTTTCATCTGCGTTGAAAACATACGCGAATAGAGCATGCAGCGGGATCGGACGGAAAATGGAATAACCCAAAAAAATAGTTTGTTTCAAACTAAACTTTTAGTTGTTTTTTTTTTTTCAAATAATAAATCAGTTTGATTTAACCGCCGCTTTTGAGGCAAATGCACATAAGAAATTCAATAAAACCCCTTATGAAGTTCAGTCACAAGTTATTTTCATGAATTTCAATGCGGTACCTTATGAAACAGATTTTTTGGATGAAATCATAACGTAAGCTTTTCATAAGGCATTGGAAAAGAAATCAAAACAATGTAGAACATAATTCATATGGGTGCCTTATGATTTTTTAAATTAAGAAATCAGACACCTATAAGTCCGCATTATGAATTTTAGTAGGCACGCTTATGGAAAACAAAAAGCATAATTATAACATTTATATATTTTTGCATGAAATTGAAAACGTATTTTTATGGAATACAATAGGGCAAATGACGGATTCAGCAGGACTTATCGTTTGTCTTAGCCTATTATCGTCAGGGGGGTAAATGACGTCCTTGAGCACTGAGTTTTTTATGAAGGTACATCATGTTCCAGAGCAACGTTTTGCAAAAATATAGCTCTCTACGACTTTATTTACCCCCTGACGATAATAGGCTAAGATAAACGATAAGTCCTGCCGAATCCGTCATTTGCCCTATGTAGTTTTTAAAATATTAAACTAGATCTCAATGCATTTTTAAAAGATCGCTGCCGATTTTTTGAACAATAGGAGATCAAGCATGTTGAAGCAGATTTCAAATTTCTCCATGGTGCGCAATGGGGGGTTTCATTAAAATGCTTGTAATAAATTATCAAAATCCAAAGCTGCTCCGTTCCCCAAAAATTTGGGAACGTCTCCAGGCTGTTTTTGAAGTAGTCTTCGCTGACGGTCAGCAATCCGGCAGTATTGTAGCCAAGTCCTGTGGAAGATCATTAAAAACATTATTAAATGTGTTTTTGTTTACATTTATATAATATAGGATGGCGTACGTACGACCGCGCATAACTCAATAACGGATCGTCAGATTTGAGCTGTCTTTGTTTTGTTATGTTCGTCTCCGCCCAAGGAAGATTATTACGGCGAGAAAACTTGGAAAACTTTAACAGGAACTGGAAAACTCGGAATAATATCGCAATAAATTGAGATCGAAGATGGCGTTGTAAGTAGTCAGTTGTTTGACAGGTGGAAGCGTAAATGTTGTTGGGCGGGACGAAGTTTGCGGGGTCGGCTATAGTTATTAATATTACTTACCGTTTAGAAACGTCAAACAGTCGGCGGGAATTTCGGTAAGGAAATCCTGTAGCAACGCTTGCTCTTCGATGATGACTTCCATCTTGCTTTTTCAGCGCAGGCGCAGAAATGATGATGTTGATTTTTTTTTTTCAAATAAACACTGTCGATTTTCAAAACTAGCCTTATGAATTTCAAATTCGTGACTCATGAATGGCTTACGTCCAAATAGTGAAAACCAAGGCGTCTTATATGAAACGCATAAGTGACTTATGAAACAAAAAATTCCTTCGGTTTTGGGTTTTCATAAGTTTATCATTTTGAATTTCTTAAGTGCATTTGCCTGAGTGTAGTTCGAGTGGTCGGAGCAACGAGGGGGCCCCCCCCCGCCCGGAGCCGGGTGTGCGCCGCAAGAATACAAGATAAATATAATAAAATTTACCTAATTTAGGATTTCACGTCTGTTAGATGTACATATAAAATATCGAAAATATCGGGATCATCAGGATTTTGAATTCACTAAGAGTAGACAAAACAATAACATGCGGCACGGTTTTTTTTTCATTTCATACATTTACCTTATAATTATTATGCACAAACAACAGTCATGAAATTCATAAGGCAGTTTTATGAAAATGATAAGAATGACTTGAGAAAATCATTACTTTCAACTCAGAGGACCATAGTTGCGCACATGGCTGTCATAAGGACCTTATGAAATCAAAATACAGTGGGCTCATGAAGTTTCGTAAGGCAAAGTTCATGAATTTAGATAAGTTTTTTACGCCAGTGTACCTACCTCTTTTGTAGATTCACCTTCCATCATATGTGGTGCTATTGATTCTGGGGCTTATTACGGTTGTCACCTTCACTTACACATCACCTCACTTTTTTAATGCTATTACTCGTATCACCGTGATCAAAAATGAACTCCGTGAGGTGGAAGTGAAAATCGTAGTAGCCCTCAGAAAATCTACGGTTTGCGTCACTTTTTTCGGTGGCGTGATGATGCCGTGGCAACCATAATAACACCGAGTTCATTCGAATCGTCACCTCGGATGAACTCTTCCATATTTTTTTTCACTTGGGTGACATTCGTAATAAGGTTTTTTGTTTTCACTTCGTTTTCACCGTGAAGTGAATACCGTAATAAGCCCCGTAGGCCTTTCTTTTACTTTTACATCACGACAAACTACCCCGTACCCCCCCCACCCTTCCACGAAAAGACAAGTTATTTTTCTCCTTCTTCCCTTCTTTTACCGACACCACTTACATAATTAAAAAAAAGAATCAAAAAAATAACAAAAACCTACTTTCAAATTTTTTTAAAAACCAATGTTTATTCACTCCCAAAAATTATCCTTTATTTACCAAGTAAACTTTCAACAAAATAAAGACCGATGAAATTTAAGTTATTCCTTCACCAATTTGCGAACTTTGGATCGAATGCTCTTCATCAAGTTCCGGACAAGTGTTGCATCGCAGTTTTTGGACGCTTGAGCCCATATTTTTTTTGAACTCCTGCATGTTCCCAGCTGCCTTACCGGTCTTCTTGAAGACCCTCTTCACGATTGCCCAGTAACGTTCGATGGGTCGAAGCTGAGGGCAATTTGGTGGATTGATATTTTTCTCAACGAAATCTATACCCTTTTCCGCAAGCCAATTGAGAGTGGTTTTGGCATAGTGAGCCGACGCTAAATCCGACCAAAACAGTGGAGGTGTACTATGCTTCTTATACAGGGTGACTTGTAATTTGTGTTACACCCGAAAGGAGGTGATAGAAGACCCCATTTGCAGCATAAAAATGTATGGCAAGGTGGGTCGTAAAATCATTCCTTACCGAGTTATTGAACATTTAAGTCTGCATTGCCGAGCGACAATGCCACTTTTTGGTCGGATACTTGTACGCATTATCAAGGCCCACCAAAGAGTACGCATTGCTCGGCTCCTTTGATCAACCTTTGTTTACTATCAACTCGATTCAATTGGCGTTACAGGCTTACATTCGGATGGGTTTGGTCATTTTCTTTCCGTTCTGTAGCTCATTTAAATGTAATAAAATATTTATTTTCAAATGATTGATATTGATTGTTATTGATATTCGGAGTTACTTTAGATAATTTTCGAAATGATTGCCATCCATTTCAATGCACAACCTAACGCGTTTCTCTACTTCCGTTGTAGTTACTACAACAGTTAGTTCTTCTCTTACCTGGCTTGGTGGAACTGGTTTGAAATAAACTAACTCCTTCATTCTACCCCACAAGTAAAAGTCAAGAGGAGTTAGATCTGGTGAACGAGCTGGCCATTCTGTAGATCCCCCGCGTCCGATCCAGAGTCCTTCATATTCGTTGTTCAAAAATTCTCGTACATCTAGATGATAATGCGAAGGACAACCATTATGTTGAAAAACCATTCCTCTTCTGATCTCTTGTGGAACATCGCGTAGAAGTTCGGGAAGTTGATTTTGTAAGAAATCCAAATACGCTGCTCCATTGAGCCGATCAGGTAAAACATATGGCCCAATAAGGTGACCATCCCTCCCCATAAGTTCACTGAGAACTGTCGCTGATCTTTTTTTACTCGTTTGGCGTGGGGATTTTCCTCACTCCAAACGTGAAGGTTTTTCAAATTCGAAACTCCTGCTCTGTCAAAATGACACTCAGCTGTCCACAGCACTCTAGAGAGGTATTCTCTATCAGCAGCAAGAGCTGCTAGAATAAAATTGCAGTAGAGCAATCTGTTTGGAGGATCTCTTGGTTCCAATTCATGGACAGGAGTGTAATGGTATGGGTGCAGTCGATTTTTGTTCAGCGTTTTCCACACCTTCCATTGGGATACCCTGAATCTATAAAAGCAACCTTATGCAATAAATGTGTGCATCATATGGACAGAGATAATACAAACCTTGATGCTTCTTGTCTCGTACTAGTAGAAGGATCCTGTTCGAAACGACGCAGGATCTGTGTTTCGAGGTTCGTTTGCGCCTCCGGTGATCCCGCATCGCGAACACTGAACACTGCCGGTTTCTGAGAGGCGGCGGAATGCTCTGGTGAATACGGGTGCGCTGGGAAGCGTGCAATGCGGGAATCGTTGTTCGTACTCCCTTCTGGCACCTGCAGCATTGCCGTCTGCAAAACCGTAACAAAAAATCATATCGGCGTACTCGCTGTTCGAAAACTGCATCTTTTGCTTCGAAAACCAGGTTCACACAGTATGACGATCAACCAAACATGATATCGATTACTACAATTACATTGATTGTTGTCATTTGCCATGACGGCACCATGGGATATTTATGAGTACCCGAGCAAAAAGTGCTATTGTTGCTCAGCAATGCAAACTTAAATGTTCAATAACTCGGCAAGAATGATTTTACGACCCACCTTGCCATACATTTTTTTTGCTGCAAATGAGGTCTACTAAAAACTCCTCGCGTGTGTAACACCAATTACCAGTCATGTTTAATGATTCTGATTTGGAAATTGATCCTGTCTTAATGGAAAGGGTTGCTACTGAAAGGTCGGTATCGTATTCGAAAGAAATTTTGAATCCCAAACCCATGTTAACTTCCGTTTACTGAAACGGCAAATTAAAGAATCGAAAAGAAATTTCTCGGCAGTATCCTGAAAAGAATGAAAAATAAAATTTGTAAGGTTTCCACGCAAACTAATGGGAGCAGTCACTTTTACCTTCGGAAAAATATTCCGCTTGATTATTTCGTAAGTGAAGGGTACATTTCATTCCATGTTGATCAATTGTCAAAGTTCCGCTTGGTAATATTGAACAAAATTCCGTAACCTCTCTACTTTTTTAGTCGATACTGGCCGGAATTCGTGGTTCATTTATCTAGGCTATGGTAACCCGTGAGAAGTAGAGAGATAAATGAGGATAAAGACAAAATGTTCGAAAACGCGTGTGATGCTTTTAATTTTACTTCAAGGGAAACAAATAATTTTTGGCTGGCTCACAAGAAATTAATGTCGTACATTGTACGAATAAGGTGTAATGCATGAATTTTATTGATGAAAAGGAGTACGAATGTTGATAACAATGACACATGTGTTTAGTGTACAAAACAATATGGCAAAAAAATCAGCGTTTAATCGATAAATCCTGGAAAGGGCATCTTCAGCGGCGGTCTATTTTTAGATCAACTTTATACCTGATTTGCATCAGCGAAACTTGAATAGAACTTGCTAAAATAGACCAACTTTGCGTTCCCCGTACCGGTGTTGTATTTCTTGTTGTTAAACCCGTCAATACCTGTCATCCTGTCGATCATTCAACATCAGAAATCAGAAGTTTTTTTTTTAGAGATCGCAGATTTTTCACAAACATTTTGCCATTTATTGGTTTGACCAAATAATTTTTAATGCCAGTAGTGCGTCGTTAGCTGACGACAAGGAATACTTGTTCTTTCATTTGGCTGAAAGTGAGTGTGTGAATGCATGCATTTCATTAAAACGATATTAGATAATGCAGACTTGTAGTTTGAAAGCGGATAAACAAGAGTCGAAACGGAGAGGGTCAAGTCCTGGATGACGCCCCAAAGTCGACCGTGATTTACGTGCCGGTCATCTGAAGCTGTTCCAGAACTACTTTAGCGACACGCAAACCTACAACGAGAAGCACTTTTTGCGTTTCCACATGCCAAGGGAGGTGTTCCTGGACATTATGCGACAACTAGAGTCAACTAGAGGCTTCTCCAAAATGTATCTGTATGAGCTATTGCAAGTGCTTATCATGACCAATCTATCAATAAACCGATTGTTTACCTACGATTACTTTTCATTTCAGAGCAATCGAAATACTATTCGGAATATTGGAACGTTTTCCGGAAAATTCAGTAACTGTAAAAAAAACCAAGACAAGCATTCGTTATTTAAAAATGAAACGAAAAGGCAATTCACTAGCACCGGGAGCAACTTGAGGTTATTACCCAAGTAACCACAAGCATTATATTATTGCACTTATACAACCCAAAATCAACATCATTAATGCGGGATCGCATCAATTCAACAGTTGTCAAGTAATGAAGTGTTAGATTAGCTTTAAGAATGCAATGATGCATTATCAATGCAATGATGCATTACCAATGCAATAATGCTACTTTAGCAATGTCTTATGGCATTACAAAAGATATAGCATTAGTTCGTACTTAGTGGGGCCCTTTTCAGCTTTAATCCGACTTCAATGATGCACTATACGTAATGCATATGCCCTATATATGCAAGCTATTATAGCCTCGTGGTTACTTGGGTATCAGCATC